>JAKSZT010053769.1:6354886-6529396 GCA_026826555.1 Tolypeutes matacus
CTCTTTTCATTTGCTTATTTATCATCTACATATCTTACTTTGCAAGGTGTCTGTTCATATCTTTTGCATGTTTATAAATCAGGTTGCTTATTTTCTTATTATTGAGTTTTAAGTGTTCTTTGTATATTTTGGATACAAGTCTTTTGTCAGATAGTGTTTTGCAAATATTTTCTACTGGTATATGGCTTAACTTTTCATTCTCTTACTAACGTCTTTCACAGAGTAGAAGTTTTTCATCCTGAAATTTTAAGGTCTCTGACTCTTTTGCTTTTCTTATTTGACTTCTTCCTTCTGCTCCCCAAAAGATAGAGTAACAAAGATTCTGTCCCAAGTTCCTTCTATGCTTAGGATCTTGACCTAAATAAAAGAAGGCTTTATATTCATTGTTTGGATTGGTAATATGAATATAACTATGTTAGAGAAAAGATGGAAAATGGAGTTACAAAAAAATCATCATCCATCATCTGTCTCAAAAAAGACAATGTAATTATTTTAGGGTAAATATTCTGGTAGGGTGAATATTTTAGGATAAATATTCTGGTATTTAATCAACAATGTAGTTATAATTTTTAATTATATTTGGGTACATATTACATGTTAATTTGAATTATGTTCACTTTGGGATATTTTAAATTGGATTCATTGTACGATTTCTACATTTTGACTAATGATTTGGGTTGCAAATGTTAATTATATAACTTTTGTTGTTCAGAGCCATTTGACTATACCATTCCAATATATTTGCTAGAAAATGTAGTAGTAGAAAAATATTTTTGGAAAGATTTACTTTCTCTTATATAATATCATTTAATCTCCCAGAGTCTGGGGGTAGTATTTTATCATCTGCATTTGATGACAGAAAAACCAGAATCTAAAGTCTCTGTTTATTAATAAATGTTGTATAAGGCAGCTGTATTTTTTGTCTATAAATAATGCTAATAAATTTTTACAATATATCTAATTATTAAAGTACTGCTTACTCATTATAGAAATTATGGAAGATAAAGAAAAGTATAAAAAGAAAATTAAAAATATTATCTATAATTCCCCAATCTAGATATAATCGTTAATAATTTTGCATATTTTCTTTATCTTTCACATGCAATTTGAATCCTGCCTTTTTTTTTTTACTCAACATTGTATTTACTCATGCCATAAATTATTCTTTAAAACATAACTAAAATCAAATTATGACTATAAAACCATATTATTTAGGTCATATTAAAACATAATTTTTAATAGTTGCATAATATTTTTAAATCTGTCACTATTGGTGGGTACATAGGCTGTCTCAAATTCTCATTATATTAAATATTGAACAGCCTTAAGTTCTTTTCCTTTTAAATCTATTCCCTTGGGAAGCGGCTGTGGCTCAATCAGTGGGGCTCCCGTTTGCCACATGGGAGGCCCCGGGTTCGGTTCCCGGGTCAGTGGTTGGCTGACCCGGCGAGCGCAAGCAGCAAGGGGGGGATAAATGAATAAATAAATTAAAAAAAAAAAAAAAAAAAAATCTATTCCCTTAAATAAATAATTCTAGAAGGTGAATTATTCATCAACAGGAATGATATTTTTTAAATTTCTCGATACAAACTTCCCTATTCATTACCAAAAAGGTCGTAACAATGTACAATACTACCATTAATATATTTGAATACCAATTTCAATTCACCTTTAACAACATACATTATTAATGTTCCAAAAATAATCTTTGTCCATTTGATAAGTGGAAAATGGCATATGATTTTGGGGGTTAATTTGCATTTCTATGATTACTCATAAGATCCATATTTTAAAAATATTTAATAGCTAATTGTATTAACTAATCAAATGACATTTTAATAGTAATATTAAAGAACTGATTATTTTTTTAAATTTAAATTGCATTTTGAGTGTGTGACTCCTTAAAAATGTTTGTCTGTTTCAAATTTTGGAAATAGGAGATGTTATGTTGTATTTCACCTTCACCTTCCTATTTCATTCTAGCTCTGGTAGGACTGTATCATGCCAGTTATCCCAACTTTAATCCTTTCTCCTTTGGAATATCTCTTGGATATCCCTTGGCTATCCATCATCACTGCCACTAGTTAGGCTGAGGCCTGTGTTATTTTCCCTGCCATCTGTCTCATTGCATTCTAGTCCATTCTCCACATTACTGTCTTCCCCCATGGCAAAGGTGTTTTGGTAGTTTGTACCCCAGAAAATCATGTTCTTAAAGTGAATCTATTCCTGTGGGTGTAAACCTATTGCTATTAGGGTCCTCTGATTAGTTTACTGCAGTTAAGGTGTGGCCCAGGTGGGTCTCAATCCTCTTACTGTCCTTTATAGACAGGATGAATACAGAGAGAGAGAGAAAGACAGACAGACAGACAGAGAGAAAGCTATGGAAGCAAAAAGCTGAAAGCAATGAAACCCAGAAGAGAAGGGAGAGGCCAGACACCACCATGTGCCTTGCCATGTGACAGAGGAGTCCAGGATTACCAGCAGCTAATCTTTGGGGAGAAAGCATCACCTGATGATTCCTTGATTTGGACTTTTTCTCAGTTTGAAACTGTAAGCTTGTAAGCTAATAAATTCCCGCTGTTAAAACCTAACTCATTTTATGGTATCTGCTTTCGGCAGCCTAGTAAACTAAACCAGATTTTGGTACTGAGGGTGGAGTGCAGCTATTGCAAATATCAAAGAGACTTGGTAGAAATATGGATGTTAAAGATCTTTCCAATGAGGCCTTAGATGAAATGTAAATGTGTCAGTGCAAACTGGGAAAAAGTTGACACTTTTTTAAAAAGTAGCAGAGAGCTTGACAAAATTGAAAACTGATGTCAAATGGAAGGCAGAATTTGAAAGTGATGAGCTTGGATATTCTGAGGATGGATGAACTGAAGAGATTTCCAAACTAAAGGTGGAAAGTGCTACCTGATTTCTCCTTGCAGCTTATAGTAAATTGGGAAAGGAAAAGGCTAAGCTGAGAATGGAATTTTTGGGTGCAAAGAAACCAGAAATTGATGGTTTAGGATATTCTGTGCTTCTGGAAAGTGAGTCCCCTAGAGAATAGTACCCCATGTGAGGGTTTAACTGAACATAGAACCAGTCAGCCATTTCAATGCAAGTCAGGATTAGAAGAGCAGTTTATGCAG
This sequence comes from Tolypeutes matacus, assembly GCA_026826555.1. Lineage (NCBI taxonomy): Eukaryota > Metazoa > Chordata > Mammalia > Cingulata > Chlamyphoridae > Tolypeutes > Tolypeutes matacus. The sequence goes on from JAKSZT010053769.1 coordinate 6,358,021, forward strand.
GAAGGAACTATAAAAAGTCCTACTGTCTGATGGTCTGGACCTCTGTGTACTACGTGCAAAACTGACAAGTTTTTTTTTTGTAAGATCTGTATGAATGGAACCACTGCCAACCTGGACTAAAAGGTACAGATTGAAGGAAAAATGACTTTAAAGGCAGAACCATGGAAGCTGAGGCCTGGACCAACGACATCTTCTCAGGCCAAGAGAGCGGACCCACCCATGTGTGTGGAAAGTTTGAGTATGCCCCAGTACTTGGAGAAGGCAGGCCTTCCACCCATTGTTCAGGACAAATGTTAGTACCCCAGGTTTCTCTGATGTCTGTGGAATTGCAGAAAGGCTGGCTATCACCCCAATGATTGAAGAGGATGGAGCCTTTACCCCAGTGTTTAGGAAGAGCATGGCCACTGCACAAGCACTTGCAAAGGGTGAGATTGCTACACCATCAAGCCTGGAAGACAAACCATCATTCCATAGATGACTCTCAGACCTTGAAATTTAATGGACTATGCCCTACAAGTTTTCAGAATTGTTTGGAACCTATGACCCCTGTTTTCCATCCAAGTTCTCCCTATGACAATGGGAATGTTTACCCTAGGACTGTACCTCCTTTGTATTTTGTAAGCAGATAACTTGATCTCTAGTTTTCATAGGTCCATAGTTGGAGGAGAAGTGTGCCACAGAACATAGCACAGATATAACCAGTTTTGATGAGACTTTGTACTTAGTACTCTTACTGAATGAGATAAGGCTTCTGAGATACTGTGATGGAATGAATGTATTTGCATATGGAAAGAATATTTTTTTTTTGGTCCAGAGGGTGGAGTGTGGTGGTCTGAATCTGTATGTACCCCAAAAAATCATATTCTTAAAGCTAATCCACTCTTGTGGGTATAAACCTATTGTAAGGAGGGCCCTTTGATTAGGTTACTTCAGTTAACGTAGGCCCAGGGTAGGTCATAATCTTCTTACTGGAGTACTTTATAAATGGGATGAATATGAAAGAGAGAGAGAAATCCATTGAAGCAAGAAACTGAAAGCAATTAAACCCAAAAGAGAAGAGAGAGGCTAGCAGACACTGCCATGTACCTTGCTATGTGACAGAGGCATCCAAGATTGCTGGCAGACAGTCTTTGGGGAGAAAGCATCACCTGATGAAACCTTGATTTGAATATCTTTTTCATTCTCAAAACTGTAAGCTTAAGTAATAAATTCCAACTGTTAAATGCCAACCCATTTTATGGTACCTGCTTTCCATATCCTAGCAAACTAAAACAGGTGCCATGCCATTTCCTACCTGACTGATCTCTGCTAGATCATGGTTGTCACACCATAAAGCTTTAGAAAGTAAGACTTTTCACAGTCTGATCCTACCTTCTACTGTCAGCCTTAGCTTTTCCTCTCTTTTTGATTCCTTTAATCTAGTTTTCAACTCTTCATCCCCATCCCTGGGTTGGTTTGATTCTATTGAAATTTTTACCATTTTCTCTACATACTATAGCTCAGGTATTTCCAAACCTTGCATTCTTTGTTTGGATTTATTATCTTCAAATGCTTCTCTTTTTTTTACAAGTATTTTTTAAATTGTGAGTTGCAGCCTGTTAAGAAGTTGTAAAATGAATTTCTGGGTCAAGATAAGCATTTTTTTAATGGAATGGAATGCGATGTAATAGAAAATGACAGGGTGTAAGTATTGTTTCACAAAACTTTTGTTTCAATAGTGTGTGTGTGTGTGTGTGTGTGTGTGTGTATTGGTTCACGAAATTCAATGTACTTCTGTGCTTCATGTTGTGATTTGAAAAGTTTTACATCCATTGTTTAAGCATCCAACTCAAATATCATCTTATCTGTAGAGGCTTTCCTCTATTCCTTAGGCACAATTGGTAATTCCCTCTTCCTTATCCAGAGTAAATTAGATATATTTTATTTTTATAGTACTTACAATTTTCAACTGGGCAAAAAAATCTGTTTCTATATTAGAAAAGTTATCCCTTTGAACTGAGGGAAAATGTTTATATATCTATTTCACACACAATGAAAGCTGCTGGGTATAATAGAATGAATTAACAGATGAACAAATCTATGAATGAGACAATTTTAAAGTCAGTGCCTTAGCTACTTTGTTTTTCAAATGTGCATGTGACACATACAAATCAAATTGAAAAAATTTTCCACTACTTGAGAAAAAAAATTAAACAACTTTAATCTTTGTAATACCAAAGTAAACTGCTGCTGTACTGATGACTGTAAAGGATTATTCTAAATTGTCATGAGACCATTATCCATGAACAAAATAATTTTAGTCTTTAAGTTTTTTATTCTTTGTAGTCCTTTTTATTCAGCAGTTCATTGGCATGTCACTAGAGCACTAAGGGAGTGTCCATGTGCCACTATAACCTCCACTTGAACAAAATGAAAATAATCAGTCATCTATTTGTGTACATTGAGTCATATGTGTATATTTGGAAAAATGCATCATCAGCTTATTTTTTCACTTATTATCTGGAGTGTTTGAGTGTATATAGAATTGATTTCATGCTAATTCAATAGACAATACATAGTCTAACTAATTGGTGTTATGATATATTTTGGTCATTACAAATAAAATAGTATCAGTCACTCTACCATATCACGATGGAAAATCCATGCTTATTGGTGGATTGTGCATTATGGTTGAAATTGTGCCTGGATATAATTTAGTGCTGAATGAATATACATTACTCATGTCTCCTTTCTACTATCTCCTATAGTGGGAGTAGCATACCTACTGCTTCTCCTACTCACAGAAACAGCGAACAATTAATTTGATATATATGATATGCTTTAATCTCCTCATAGAAGCATTGTATTTCAAAACATTAATTTTTCATCCAAGAATATTGTAGCAATGGGAGAATTTGTATCATTGATATAAAAGCAGTGGCCACCAAAGGTTCTGAGGGAAGGAAAGGGAAGAATAGGTGTGATATGAGGCATTTCTGGCACATTGGAATTGTCCTGCATTACATTGCAATGACAGATACAAGCCATTATACATTTTGTCAAAACTTATAAAATTGTGCCATGCAAAGTGTAAACTATAATAGTGTAGCAGTTTGGCATTGTTTATGAATTCCAAAAATAGATATTGGATTATGTTTGTAAACTGCTCTGTCACAGGTATCACTTTTACTTGATTAAATTATGATTAGGAGTTTGATTGGGCCATGTCAGTAGGGTGTTGAGTCCCCGCCCTTTCATGGGTGGGGACTTATAGATAAAAGACATGGCGAAGGACAGAGATGGAATTTTGATGCTGAGTTTTGGAGCTGGAGCCCTGGGAAGTAAGCACACAGAGGAGCTTTGTCATGAGGAAAGAGAAAATGCCCCAGGAAGAGAAACAAGCCGTTCACCTGATGGTCTACAGCTGGCCTTGTGGAGATAGCAGTGGCACTGAGCCCAGAGAGAAGCAAGCCCTGGGAAGAGAGGAACCCAGGAAACCTGAACCCTCACAGACATCAGCAGCCATTTTGCTCTAACACGTGGCAATAGACTTTGGTGAAGGAAGTAACTTACACTTTATGGCCTGGTAACTGTAAACTTCTACCCCAGATAAATACCCTTTATAAAAGCCAACAGATTTCTAGTATTTTGCTTCAGCACCCCTTTGGCTAACTAATACAGAATTTGGTACTGAGGAGTGGGGAAGTGCTTTTGCAATTACCAAAATGCTGGAATGGTTTTATAAATGGGTAGGGAGTATTTTTTGGAGGAATTGTGAGATACTTGGTAGAAAAGACCTACAGTGCTTTGAAGAGACTGTTGATAGTAATATGGACTCTAAAGAGATTTTTTTTATGAGGCCTTAGAAGTAAATGATGAAACTATTATTGGAAACTGGAGGACAGGCAGTCTGGGTTTTAAAGTTGCACAGAACTTAACAAGATTAACTCCTGGTGTTTTATGGAAGGCAGAATTTGAAAATGGCGAGCCTGGGCATTTAACTGAAAAACTTTCCAAGGTAAACTCAGAGAATGTGGCTTGGCTTCTCCTTGCAGCTTATGGCAAAATGCTAGATGAGTGAGATAACCTGAGGACTGAATTGTTAGGCACAAAGAAACCAGAAACTGGTTCTGGAAATTCCAAGCTTCTGGAAATCAAGATCCCAGACAATAGTGCTCCATTTGAGGACTTAACGAAAATTGGAACTTGTAAATCAGGATTGAAGATGCAGTTATCTAAGAAAGACTTGTGGAAAGTCTTACTGTCTGATGGCTTGGACCCCTGCTTCTTGCATGCTAAACCAACAAGCTTTATGAGAGAGCTGTATGAACAAAACCACTGTTCATTTGGACTAAAAAGGACATGGAAAGGAGAGATTGAAGGAGAAACATCTTTAAGAGGAAAACCATGGAAGCTGAGATCTGGAATTAAGACATTGCATTGGGCCAAGAGAGGAACCCCACCCATGTGTATGAGGGGGTGAGTTTGCCTCAGAAGTTGAAGAGGGTTGATATTCCCACCTGATGTGTGGGGAGAGTTTTGCCCCCCCCCCCGATACAAAGAGGGTGAAACACATTCCTCAAGGATTAGGGAGGTTAAAGTCAATACCCCACAGGTCTGAGAGGGGTGGACCTCTCCTCCATGGATTAGGGAAGGCCAGGTGGTCAACTCGTTGCTCTGAGGGGGTTGAGCTTGTATGCCAAAGGTTAGGGAGGATGTTGTCTTCACTTCACTGTAATAGGGGGGTTAAGACTCTAACCCAAATATTGATAAGGTGTGGCCATCACCCCAATGCTCCTGGAGGGAGACATCAAGAGCTTTGTCAACACCCAAATGCTTGATGAGGGTGGAACGAAGAAAATGGCCTTTGGGCAAGCCTGTGGAATGGGTGAGTCCTCATGGGGCCACAAGGAGAAGAAACCATCCTCGTAAGAATGACTCTCAGACTGAAATAGAATGGAGAATGCCCTGCAGGTTTACTGAACTGTAGAGGACCCGTGATTCATATTTCCCTCCCAATTTCTCCTTATGATAATGAAAATGTTTATCCTTTATCTGTCCATTTGTGTATTGAAAGCAGATAGATGGTTTTGTAAGTTTTAGAGGTCTACAGCCAGGTGGGACTTTGCCCCAAGACAAACTGTATTTCTTTAAGTTGATTGTGATAAATCAGTAGCATTGCTACTGATTTAAGGTTTTTTTGAATATTGTAATGTCTTTTCGGAATTCAGAGGGTGGAATGTAGCAGTTTGGCATTGTTTATCCAATAAATTCCAAAAATAGACATTGGATTATGTTTGTAAACTGGTCTGTCAGAGGTATCACTTTTAATTGATTAAATTATGATTAGGACTTTGATTGGGCCACATCAGTAGGGTGTAGAGTCCTCACCCCTTGGTAGGTGGGGACTCACAGATAAAAGACATGGCAAAGGACAGAGTTGGAGTTTTAATGTGGAGTTTTGGAGCTGGAGCCCTGGGAAGTAAGCACACAGAGGAGCCTGGTCATGAGGAAAGAGAAAAGGCCCCAGGAAGAGAAAAAGGCCATTCGCCTGATAATCTACAGCTGGCCTTGTGGAGATAGCAGAGGAGCTGAGCACAGAAAAAAGCAAGCCTTGGGAAGAGAGGAACCCAGGAAGCCTGAACCCTCACTGTTCGCAGCCGCTTTGCTCCAATACATGGCAATAGACTTTGTTGAGGGAAGTAACTTATACTTTATGGCCTGGTAACTGTAAGCTTCTACCCCAAATAAATACCTTTTATAAAAGCCAACAGATTTCTGGTATTTCACATCAGCACCCCTTTGGCTAACTATTAGTAAACTATAGTTTACTAATACAAATGTAAACTATAGACTGTGGTTAGCAGCAATTCTTCAATATGTGTTCATCAATGATAACAAATGTACCACACCGATGAGAGATCTTGTTAATGGGGGGAAATGGGGCGGGGGGAGGAGGTGGTATATGGGAATCCCCTATATTTTTGATGTAACATTTATGTAATCTAAAGCTTCTTTAAAAATTGAAAAAAAAATATATACCACTCCCCCACACACACACACACACACTCTCTCTCTCTCTCAAGATTCACCTATGAAGCTGTGGAACTGCTAAGTCACTTACTTCAGTAACTGAATGACGTACATGTTTAATGGCTTATATGTGCTTATCTTATTTTAGTAATATTGTTAAAACACAAATGTCACCTAGGAATCTATGACACTGCTATGTTTCTGAGTTTTGGAATCTGAATAAAACACATGTTTCAATGGAAAAAAAAAAAAAAAAAGTGTATTAGTCCAAAGGGGTGCTGATGCAAAATGCCAGAAATTCATTGGTTTTTACAAAGGGTATTTATTTGGGGTAGAGGCCTACAATCACCAGGCCATAAAGTACAAGTTACTTCCCTCACCAAAGTCTGCCACCACGTGTTGGAGCAACATGGCTGCCGACATCTGCCAAGAGTTCAGGCTTCCTTGGTTCCTCTCTTCCTGGGATTTGCTTCTCTCCAGGCTCAGCTCCTCTGTTTCCTCCACTAGGTCAACTATATACTATGATGCTCTCTAGGCTTTGCGTTTCTCCACAAGACCAGCTGTGAACTGTCAGGTGAATGGCTCATCTCTTTTCCCAGAGCCTTCTCTCCTTCCTCATGACCAAGCTCCTCTGTGTGTTTACTTCTCCAGGCTCCAGCATTAAAACTCCAACAACAAAACTCCAACTAACTCCTCTGCTCTGCTGTGTGGTTTTATGTTCTCAACACTCAATGTCCTACTGACATGGCCCAGTGAAAGCCCTAATCATAACTTAATCATGCCCAGAGGAACAGACCAGTTTACAAGCATAATCCAATATCTATATTGGAATTCATAATTATATCAATCTTCCACAGGCAGTATAATTGACAAATTTCAGAAAACATGGTCTTTGGATTCAGTCAGATTTGTTTGAATCTCAATTCAGTCAATTTCTTGCTGAATCAACTTGGCCAAGTTATTCAACCTCATTGAACTTCAGTTCTATTATCTATAAAATAGGCATTATAGCATGAGAGATAATAAATTCACTGTCGAAGTCAATGCCTGGCACGTGAGACTTTGTCCAAATGGTTGATAATTTTTTTGGTTGTTGCTACTTACGTTTGTTGATAGGAGAAAAAAATTTGCTTGCCCCACCATAAACTATTTCTTCAGCTTTGGGATTAATTACACTTTTCTATCATTTAGATATGAATAAAACTGAAATTCCTTGACCTTGGACTAATCTCCTGATGGGTTTACTCTGCATTTCAGAGATCTATTCTCCCTCACTTTCTGGCTATGCCTCAGGGAACTAGAGAGATTTAAGTTACTAAATGAACTTGTCTTTTGTCTTGTTCATCTCACATTGTTATGCAATTAAAGAAAAAAAAAATCCCTATGATGCTGCCTCCCTCAGAAAGGCCACATCAAATGGTAGAGTTCACCAAGAATAATACACAATTTTTTTCAAAGACACAAACAGTTCCTTGAAAAGGATGTCATGCTGTAATTTGTTTTGTGAATCCTATAAACCACAGAACATTTACTTACAGTAAAGTTTGACCTTTCTTTCCTTCTTTTTATGCCTACAAAGCTCCATCTTCTTTTCTTTTGAGAAGAAAAATAAAGGCTAACACTCTCTTTAAAGCAAATGTATATGTATTCTAGATTCAATTTTATTGCAATACTGAGTTTAATTTTTAGCCAGGACCCTTTGACTGTGTAGTAATATTTTATGGAATGCAATCACTTGTGTAAAGACCAAAGAGAGGCCCACTGAAACTTCACAAAAAGAGTATTCTGTGCTGCTCATAGGGTGATGGGAAATGCAATATATGTACTAAGCTCCCCATTGCACCCCATTGAAAGCAAAGAAATCCCTCTCTAGGGATTTTTTGGATAAAGAAAGTAATAACAAGAAATGGGCACACAATTAAGTTTTCATGGTGCACATGTCACAAGCATCTTATTGTCCCTCTGGAGGGGAAATTTTCTTTTGACTTAAGTAGAAATTTTTCCTGCTATAAGCCCACTTTTTTTTTTCTCTTAAATCAGTGATTCCAAATCCTCTAAACAATTTTCTGCTTTTTGAGTTATAGGAACATTTTACTGTCATTTTTGTTTGATTTTCCACTCATTATGGCACTATTTTACAACCACCGGGTTACTATAGAAATGGAAATAAACAAAGATTTGGAAAGCTACATGTTGCAAGGACTTGTTCTGCCTCTTCTTGTCTGAATCATGTGGATTATGTTCTTCATTAAACATACTTTCTTTTTCAGCAATCTGATTGGTCTTCATCTCAAAGGAAATGAAATTGAAGAATTTGTGCTCTGATTTGTGTAAAACTCTTTCACGATATTTAAGAATAAATTGCTCTAAAAAAAGAAAAAGCTTAGGAAAAAAATGAAAGGAAGGAAGGCAGGAAGAAGGAAGAAAAAGAAGGAAGGAGGGAGGAAGGGAGGGAGGGAGGGAAGGAGGAAGGAAGGAAATAAAGGAGGAAAGAAAGGTCCGTGTAAAAGAAGTTAGAGTTAAAAGTCTACTTTGGAACTAGCATTATTTTGTATTATGGAAGTAGACTCACAGGCATTCTGTAAATACCCATGTAGCTGTAAAGGAAAGCATAACTACTTGGGGAACAATAGACAATTTTGAAGGAGTTCAAGAAGAAATAAAAAATCAGTAGTTCCAGTGCATGCCCTTGGAGGAGACCCCTGTCCTCCCTGCAGTGGCTCAGCATTCGTTACCTAAGGCTCGTCCTTCTGTGAATTGGATAGGAAAAGAGCGAGGAATGGAGGACTGTTCCTTCCCAGCCCTAGCTTTTACAAATTTGGGATTTAGTAATGCTTATGAAACTGAAGACATAAGACCATCTGTAAGTTACTGGAGCCACATTTGGAATCATAATAAAATATTTCTTGAGAACCACAGTTGCAAAATTATTGCCACATTTTTGGCATATTAAAATACATGGTATTTATATACTTTCATAAAATAATGACTGGAAAGGGACATATATAAACATATACACATTTCATTCCATATTTCTTAACAAAAGAATATTCGTTTCAGTAAAATTTTAATATTAACTCTTAAATGACTTAGAAATTCTAAGCTAAGCAAATCTAAAGGTTTCCTAATTCTGGTTTGGTAATTTTTCTAAACAAAATTTCAGTATAGAAGTTAACAAAAGTAAAACCTATTAATTCTTCTATGACTGTATTCTTATGCAGTAATTATATAAGGTTCATTTTATCCATTTTGATAGACTAACAGTCTTAAATTTTACCCAGCTTGATATGTTTGATTGTAGGATTTTTGCCTAGGAAGCCAGAATTATTCCATATTTAGAGGAACACCAAATATAATAATCTGATCATCATTAACAATGCCCCAAAGCCAAGAAGAAATATTGTTCAGAAAGATTTGTCTCCCAACTCAGCTCAGCTCAGAAACACATTGGACAATATCTCTGAATTAGTAAAAAATATTATTGGCTACATTACACATCTTAGGCAAGGAAAATCCTAAGGATTTCCTTTCTCTTTTCAAGGATTCATTCTTTTTAAAAAATTCTGAGTTCTAAAATTAACGTAGGCATTTCAATGTAGTCAAACAATATAAACTTATTAAATGTCATATTTAGAACTCTAATTAAAGGAATGAACTTCTTTCTGTACTAGGGATTATATTTATATATGCACATATCCAAATACACACATACATATATATCCTGAAGATAATATTTCTATATATTATACATATATTTTCTCATTAGTATGTTTTCTAGATTAAATGGGCATTTGCATATTCTTGCAATTATCATCCCTATTCCATTCTTGTGCCTAGATAGTTTTGCAACCAGCTGGACAAAAGGGGAAAGTAGCACAATCTGATGTTTCTACTAAAAATAAAATCTCCTATACAATGAAGAAACAATAGAAATGTGAACAGGTTTTTACTAAAAGACACATTTCAGATATATTTATGAAATATGCAAAGGCTGAGAAATTTTATATGAGAGGGACAATGGACCCTGCGCTGAAAACATGAAAAACCAAAGGCATCATTGTTTAGTTATTCTATGCAACAACTATTTATTGAGAATCCACCATGTTTTTGGCACTCTTCTAGGTCCGTTGGATACATCTGTGATCAGAGATGCCAAAATGCCTTCCCTTTGGGAACTTGAATTAGTGGGGAGAGACCCAGGCAATAAATAATGAACATAATAAAGAAATAAATAGTGTATCATTTTGGAAGATGCTAAGTGCTGTGGGAATAAAAAGAGTAGAATAAAAGAGTGAAGAGTGTTGGGGTTGGGAGCAGTGGTGGGAAAGTGCCTCAGGGAAATCTTACCGAGAAGATAATATATGAGAAACTATTGGAAGGAGGTAAGGGAGTTGATCATCTGGGGAAGAGCATTTCAGACATAGAATTGCTGGAGTGAAATCCCTATGGCTTCTGAGTACCTGGCATATTTGAGTACTAGCTAGGAGCCAAAGTTAGTAGAGTCCTGAGAAGACGGCAAGAGTCAGAAAGTGATGGGCAACTGCATGGTGCAGAGACTTGTGGGCCATTTGAAAAACCTTTGCTTTTACTCTGAGAGAAATGATAGAGATCAGATTAAACAGATCAGTCTGGCTCCTGTGTTGAGAATAGATTATAGGGAGGAAAAGAGAAAGCAGGGCTACCAATTAGTCCCAGTAATTAGTAATCCAGTGAGAGGTAATGGTGGTACAGGTCAGGGTGGTAGCAGTGGAGGTGAGGTGAGATCTGATCATTTCTATATTTATTTTCAAAGTGAGACAACATATTTCCTGATGGATTGGATATGGGGGGTGTTAGAGAATGGGAGGAGCCAAACACAGGAAATGAAGACAAAGAAATGGGGTGGGCAAAAAGTAAAAATATGTGTGTGTGTATGTGCGTGTGTATGTGCGTGTTTGTGGAGATAGAGGGTGAACGTTAAGGAAAGAAGAGCAGGACTTATTTGGGTGGGGATGGTAGAGCTAGTGGAGAACACTCACTGTAATTACTTCTCCCAGCACTTACCCTCCTCCACAAATGCCCATGGTATCCAGTAAGAGTCCAGTAAGAGTGAGATGCTGAGGGAGGCTATGAAGACCACAGCAGCTGCCTGGAATCTGTTTAGCAGAACAGAACGGCTGTTCTTTGATGCTCTGACTTCACCAGTTGTCCAGTCATGAACTGTCTGAAGAGTTTCCATCGGCACATCTTCCCTTCTCACTTGATGCACAAACATATGCAGATGAAGGAAAGAATGTACAGACTGGCATGTGCACTTTTGTTTTTGTAAGAAAAACTTAAAAGGAAGAGAAGTCCTTGTCCCATTTGTAAGTGTGTAATTTTATAATCTGATGCTTTTAGGCAATGACTTACAATTAAGCTATAAAGAAAAATGTAGGCTTGGATTTTCACATATAATTCATATTTGCATGATTATACTGCGCCATTATAAATTATGCAGGGGATCAGAATCTGCTGTCTCAGAGGTCAAAAAGACCTCAGAATTCTGAAGGACACTTTAAAATACTTACCTTAATTGATAAGGACAGATCTGACATAAATCAGATCATGTCACCACCCTACTCAGAACTTTCCACTTTTAAATAAAAAATTAAAAAAAAAAAACTTTCCAGTTTAACTTCTTGTTCAGTAAGAAATCCATATTTCTTACAATGGCCTACAAGGCCCTACATAAACTGACTTTATGCCATCTTTCTAATTCCATTTCCAACCACCTCTCCTCTTACTTACTTTGTGTCAACCACGGTGGTCTCATTGGGATGCCTTGAGTATATAGAAGACTCTCCCACTTCAAGGCCTATGCATTTGCTTTTTCCCTCAGCTGGGATCTCTTTCCCCATAATTCCACTTGACCTACCTCCTCACTTCATAAAGTTCTCTCTTCCATTGCCATGCCCTCCATGTGGCCTTCTCTGTCCACCCATGTTTTAACTTGTACCTTCCTATGGCTTTTTATTTGCCTACTCTTTTATTTCTCACCTTAGTTCTTACTATCTGTTTGCTTGTCTATTCATACGTCATATATCTTTCTCCCCTGTTAGAATGTAAACATCATGAATGCAAGAAATCAGGTACTTTTTTTTTGCTGCTAACTCCTGTCTACACCAGTATCTGGCACATGGCAAGTACTTGGTAATGATTTGCTGAGTGAAAAAGGTGGAAGAATTGACCTTTGCAATTCATGTTCATGTAGTCTACTCTCCAGTTCTTGAAACACTTTGTGATTGGATTATCTCAGGAAAACAAAACAAAACTTTTTCTTAAGCTTAAGCCTATGCCTGTGGCTATGAACCAATTGTAAATAGGCCCTTTTGAAGATGTTATTTTTAGTTAAAGTATGGCTAACTGAATCAGAATGGGTCTTTTCCTTTTATTGGAGGCCTTATAATGAGGGAAAGCCATGGGAGGAACAGAAGCTGGAAGTCAACAGAAACCCAGAAAAGAAAGAGAGTGTCTTACCATGTGCATCACCATGTGACAGGAAAGCCAAGAAACCCAAGGATGACTGTCAGCAAGCACCTGAAGGCCACAATCTTTGGGGAGAAAGCATTGCATTGCCGATGGTTCAATTTTGGATTTCTTCTAGCTTCAAAACCATGAGTCAGTATATTCCCACTGTTTAAGCCAACCCTTTTGGTGATATTTGTCATAGCAGCCTAGAAACTAAGACACACTCCTTCCTCCACCTCCCTACCCCTTCTCCCCTCTTTGCTGCTTCAACATCATTCTCTCCTGTTTCTCTTACAGATGCTTAGGCTTTGGAATCTGTATGCCTGCACAGCCTCTTCTGCCACTGCTACCGTATGTCTACCATAAGTTTCAGTCATGTCAAACTAATTGCTACAATTCTTCATGCCCTTTTAAATTTCCATGTCTTTGCTTTTGCTAATTCATCTGCCTGAAATATCCTCCCTACTTGTCCCTACCACTTTTCATGTCCCCTCCGTTCTTCACAGTGCCTTCATGCTTCTTAGAGGCTTACTAATTTTTCTCTTTGTACATTGTTTTACTTGAGTTTGTACCATGACTTACTGCAAAGAATTGTTTACCATCTGCCTTTTCTTCCTCTAATCTATGAATCTGTTGAAGACAGATCTAAAACTTATTCATATCTTTGAATACTGGCACCATCCCTGTGCTTCCAACATATTAGACACTCACTAAATGACTGCTGAATGAATGAAAAATTATTGAGCACCTCTATAGGTTGAAATGCTTTAAAATTTGAGTTGAAGGCTGAGGAACCAAGGCTTTTGTCTTCCTTAAAACCAAGTAGTGCTCCTGTGGTACTTCCCTCCTGCAACTGAGTGTGTCAAGAAAATGGATAACATCAGATACTGTTCACTCAGCACATGCCAGAGTGAGTCACAGTAAATCACGAGTATGTTTCAACTTAAGCATAGCTCATGACTCAATGTCAGTGCAACCAATTGTTCAGCCATTGACTAGAGATGATATAGTTTCAGAGACCTGATTCTAATGGAGGAATCTCAGGCTCAGAATCAATTACTCTAAATCTCATGGAAAGAAATCCAGAATAGGATTCTTTTGTCCCTTACTCTGTAGGAACCCCATATTAACTACTCTTATGATTATGTCTCCCTTTTTATGAGCTCAAAGTATTCTCTATAAAACAAGTCTCACCTGGGGAGAGGACATGCAGGGAAGAAGGGGGAGGTGGTTGCCTCTTCAACAAGAGCGTGCCAGAATCCCCAGTAGTCAGATGAAGATGAAAATGCATACATGACATCATTATTGCTTCATTTATTTGTTTTCTAGCAAAATAACACATGTGAATATCATGCCTGTCACCAGAGGACTCTCTTCACGGCTCTCCTTGGGTACAGCCATGATTTCTTGAGTCCTGTTTCTTTGGTTTCTTCCTTGCTTTGCAAAGGTACATTCTTAAGTAAATTATTCAGAAAGGATGAATTGGAAATAAATTTCTGAGTCCTTGCATGTCATCAAATATCTTTATTTGGATATTATGCTTGATTAATATTTTAGCTGCAAATAGATTTAATGGTTAAAAAAGAATTTTTCCTCAGAATTTGAGAACATTCACTGTTGCTGATTATACTTTGATGGCAATCTCATTTTCTGTTTCTTTTGAGGATGCTTTTTTCTTTCTTTAAAGAATCACTGGGGAAGTGAAGTTTCATAAGAAATATACCTCTGTGTATATTTTTTTTAATACATAGAGTCTCACAGTGATTGGACTTATCAAATCTATTAACTTGAGTCATTCCTCAGTTCCTAAAAATAATTTTCTGTTATTAGCTCCTAGTTTCTTCCCTTTTCCCTTGGCTCTGTCTGGGACTCCTATTATTCAAATATAGGACTTCTATATTGATCCTTTATGTCTCATATTTTCTCACCTATTTTATAATTTTTACTATATGCTTCCTTTTCTGAAGAATCTCTTCAGCTTTAAGTTTTCGGATCTTCCATTAACGTTTTTATTCATGCAACCATAATTTTATATTTAAGTGTTTCCCTTGTTCTTTAATTGTTCTTTTTTCATAACAACGTGTCTTTATTTTAAAGATATTTACTTGAATCTCTGAGATTATTATTTCTATTCCCTGAATTACCTCTGATTCCCCCAGGGTCATTTATTTTTATTTTCATCTTTTTTCCATACTGCTGGGTTTTCTATTATACTAGGAAATCCCTGCTTTTCCCTTGATAGTCCATGTTGTATAAATGGGTTAATTGCAAACCCTTTGAGTTAACATTCTAGAATGATGAATCCCCCTCAAGGACTTAATGAAAAAAAAAAGGGGGGAGTCTGTATTCTGGAGCACCAGTATCCATAGCAGAAGCCTCAACTTTCACTAGACACATCACTTTCTTTAGGAAAGAGGCACCTGAATATTTAACCTGAGACTGAATGCTTTTTTGTGCCATAGATGCAGTCTGGTGCTATTAACTGACTGACATTTCTTCAATTTCTTGATTGCAGTTCCATTTCTCTTGTTATTTACTGAACCTGTTTGCTCTGTTGGGTTCCATGGAGTGGAGTGTCTCCCACCTCCTCTGTGGTCCCATGTGAGTATGTTCTAGGCGGTATCTTTCTTTACTTGTTTCATTTTTCAGTATTCTATCGATTTCCCTCTTCTGGAAATTTATTAAAAATCTGTTTGTTGATATCCCTCCCAGTCTCTTTAGTGTTTTTATAAATTTAATTTTTTCATATTCTGATATTTCTTTACTTTTTATTTTGAAATCATATTAGACTTACCAAAAAGTGAGGAAATAGTATAGGGAGTTCCCACATACCCTTTGTCCTGCTTCCCATAATGGTAAAACCTTACATAACCATAGTGCAGTTATCAAAATTAATATTGGTACAATTCTAATAGCTAACCCACGGACTGCAGCTTTCACACTAATAGCCTTTTCCTGTTCCAGGACACAATCTGGCGCCCCACACTGCACTTAGATGGTGTCTGCTTAGTCTCCAAACTGTAACAGTTCCTTCTTCTTTCTTGTCTTTCAATACCATGACTTTTGAAGAACACTGGTCAGTTATTTAGTCAATGTCTCTCAGCTTAGGTTTGTCTGATGTTTTCTCATGATTAGATTTGAGGTTATATATTTTTAGCAGGAAGACAGCAAAATTGATCTGCCTTTCTTAGTGTAGCATATCAGGAGGTTTTCGATATGTCTTGTGACTGCTGATGTTAACCTTGATTATTTTGTTAAAGTGGTATCTACCAGGTTTCTCCATTGTAAATTTACCATTTTTCCCCCTGGTGATTAATAAATATCTAGGGGAGATTTTTTGAGATTATGTAAATATGTGATAATCCAATGCTGTCATTATTTATTTTGTTTCTCAAATTGGTCAGGTTTTGGTCATTGAGAGCTCTTTTATATTGGTTCATATTCCCTATCAATATGCTGCCATCCTTTTTTGAGTATTTCATTACTTTTTGGCACCACAAGATGTTCCATAGTCACCTTGTATTTTCCTGCCCCAGACTTGGACTCAACCAGTTCCCCAAGACCCTGGTTCCTTTCAATGGGTAATGGTATTTAAAAATAAAGATCTGGGCACCAGCTGTGTTCCTTGCTACTAGGGTGTAATATAGATTAATGTATACATACACACATATAAGTTTATTTCTGCATCTATCTACCTGACACATATTAAAAACCATGAATTCAAATGTATTTTCTTTACTTTTATTAGAGTACAATCTTGGGAAAGTTGAAAGGTAAATATAATTGCTTAGTTTAACCAGAAAAACCAATTCTCTAGATGAAATTTGTATTGAATACATTTGAAGATGTGTTCTATTTAAGAAAAATTATACTGGTTTTCCCACTCAGCATACTCAAACACGTTTTTCAATCTTCTGGACCCATGAGACTTTTGAATTAAAATCAATCTAGACTTGTGTAAATGGAAGGATATAAATATCTTGATTGACATTCCTAAAATAATTGTAGTTTATTAGAGAGATAATCAGTAAGAATTAATTATTGAAAATAGGAAAACAGATAAGAATAACTTCACAATTGAGTACATCTTTAAGCCAAAAGTATATTTCCAACATAGTAGACACTCAATAGTTACTTTTGAAAATGAAATAATGAACTTCATTAACATTACCATCTATAATCATCTCTTGCCATGTATCTCTTCAATTTAATGGCAAATGCACAGCTTATATTATACCATAACGTTATTCAACTCTGTTATTCTTGTGCATCATTCATTCATTCAACAAACATTTATTGCACAGGCACAATTCTAGACATGTTTACCTTTAAGTGGAAAGTATCTATTAGGTGATATATTTTTACAAAATTCTTTTCTTTACTTTTTGGAGTGATTCCAAATATGGAGTATTTGTCCGGCAAAATGGAGCATTTTGAAAAGGTGTTAAAAAGTGCAAAACCATATGTTTGTGAATTCTGGAATCACACACAAAAAATGTGCTCTTTGCTACAGAAAGATCAATTGATTATGTATATTCTGAGATACATGACATAGAGAGAGATGTTTTCCCTGTAAGTGGTAAGATGTCGTTATTAACATAATAGTTGCATTGGAATAAAAACCTAATCCTTTTCATGCCTAATTTCAAGTTGCAGACTACATTTCTACAATTTTCTTCTAAAGTTATATAGAAATTAATAGCAATGTTCCTTTGGGGAGAATGGTCGATGTGTCTTGTTTAGTTTTGCCCATATTTTGAAGGGGTATATCGTCCAGTTGCTTCCTGTGAAAATATCTGTGGGAAATGCTATTTTTTAAAGTTTTTTAGTATCTGAAATTCAGTTTATTCTACTCTTATGTTTGGTTAGCAGTTTGGATGGATATAGGATCACACTTTAAAAAATTTTTTCCCTTAGAATAGGGGTGTTTAACATTTTTATTCCACAGACCCCTTTGCCAGTCAGGTGAAAACCATGGACTCCTTCTCAGAACGTAGCAGCAGATAGTTTTATGACACTCAGCTAGCATCGGGTCTAACAATTACCGTAATTTCGAAGTATGGATGCGCATAAGCAATTTTTCCAGATATGCAATAACTGTAATGTGATATGAAATGTACTTTAAGTTATTGCATATATTCATAAGTGAAGGAAATGCTAGATTTCATTTAGAGGTCAGAGAAAATAAAGATAATAAGTTGATTTTTTTCAGTTCAAGCTCACAGACCCCCTGACCCCTGATTAAGAACCCCTGCCTTAGAGTTTCCTTCAGAGGTT
Source organism: Tolypeutes matacus (assembly GCA_026826555.1). NCBI lineage: Eukaryota > Metazoa > Chordata > Mammalia > Cingulata > Chlamyphoridae > Tolypeutes > Tolypeutes matacus. Next base: position 6,375,799 of record JAKSZT010053769.1, read on the forward strand.
GGATCCGTTAAATGGATCTTCTAGGTTTCTCATCTGTTGTTGACAATTTTCCATGTCTCTGGTTTTTGTTCTACTCTCTGAGAGAACTCAACTTTACCATCTAAACTATACATTGAATATTTTATTTAATGTTTGCTGTTTCTTTTTTTTTTTTTTTAATAGCACTGTCTTCTTATTTCACAAGTATACTATCTTATCTCTTTGAGGATAATTCCAGTTTCTGAAATTATAGTCTCTTCCCTGTATTTTCTCTTCACTTTCTGAGTTCATTTTCTTTTTGTCTTTGTATGTCCATTTTGTTGGCTTTCATGCTAGAGGCTTTCTTCAAAAGCATCAGGACTGTCCACTTATATTTGAGAGAAGAGTACTGAAAGATGAGTAGGATTTCCGTGTGCCTGAGTGGGACTTTTTGGCTGGTAAATTCGCTACAGAAAGATGGGAAGAAAACCTCTTTGTATGAATGACTCCCAATCAACAGTGACCCTTAATGTTTCCTTCCTATATGTAGGCATGTACACTTATGTTTTAGCTTTACCCCTCTGTATATGGCTTTCCAAATTCTAAAATGTATTAGTAATCCTTATCTCCTCTCCAGAGTCTTTGTCCATGTAGAGAGAGGCCTTAAAGAGAAGGTAGTAACTGAGCTGGACCTTGAAGGATGAGTAATGATTGAATATGTGTAGACTGGGAAGAAAAGAAGGTGTGGGGGAAATAATCTCCTAAAAACAGATGGAAAGGATTGGAAAATGCATTACTGTGATCCATGTGATTGGATGGGGGGAACATTGTTCAATTTTCTACCTATCGATTTTTGTAAGAATAATGTTTATTCTCTAAGGAGTACATAGGAGTACTCAAGTTAAATAGAAATAATATCTGGATAAAACATTCTTTTTTCTTTTAGGGAACTTATTTCAATATCTTATCTCCCAAAAACACACATCACATAGCTGCTTCACTCATATTAAAAGTAGCAGATTAGGGAGAGGACGTAGCTCAAGTGGTTGAGTGCCTGCTTCCCATGTACGAGGTTCCGGGTTCGATTCCTGGTACCTCCTAAAATCAAAACAAACAAACAAATGAAAAAAGCACCTGCTTCCCATGTACAAGGTCCTGGGTTCCAGGCCCCGTGCCTCCTAAAAAAAATAATTAATAGATTAATTGTAAGTATTATTTCTATGAAAATTATAATTTAAATAGAGTTAGTATTATTGAGAAAAGCAAAATTGAAGATATTTTTCCTGATAACACAGCTGTAGTAGCAATTCTTCAGTTTATTGAAGAAAAAAAATGGTGAAATGGTACATAATAAACAAAATAGGTTTTCATATACTTTCACTGATGGGGACAATTTAGATTTATGTGGCTTTCCAATTGTTGGAAGGATTACTGTGGAAGTCATTTACATGTACATTTTTGAGTTCGAAAATCTAATTTTGATGACAGTAGTAGAGTTATTAAAAACAATATTTCATTCATTTATATTGATATGTAGGTTTCAAATAAATGTTTTATTAACATATTGTGGTATAAGCTTTAATATTCAATATTTCATAGTCACAACCAAATATTAAAACTATAGTAAAATAACAGCAAAAGCAAGTGATCCTGTTATCTCAGACAATATACATATAAATTAATAGTGACTAGAGATACTTGTAAGCTTTCGTATTTCTTTCATTTTATATCTTTGAAAACTCCTTGTTTATGACAAGCAATTAAATTTTAATCATAAAATTTATATGTGAGCCTTGCAGAAAATCTGGGAAATATAAAAAATACAAATAAAAACAAAAACAATTATCTCACTGTTAAGGATAACTCATTTAATATTTAATATTTGGCTTATTTATTTCTAACAGAAGCACACACACAATGGATATCATACTAATTTTTAATTGCAGTATAGTATGAGATTTCCCCATGTCATTAGTCTCTGAAAATGTGAATTTTAATGATGGTCGTCTGGTAAGTGCTGAAGTATCTCAGTGTGGCCAGCAGGGGGTGCTGTCACAGGATGAAACCGCCACATTCCTGGTGTGTCTGACCTTGGGCTTACTTAACATTATAGTCTGGATCCTATTAGGGGAATTTTGTGTTTTTTCTTTGCAAGAGTCACCCCCTACCACGACAAATATTTAAAAATGTTTTTTGAAAAAGGTTGGGAAAGCAAACTTTTTCCCAAAAGAAATTTATAGTTCAAATTTACACCAAGTTCTCACTAAGTGGAGCAAGCCGGGTTTTCACTAAAGCTCCGACTTTTCCTCTGTAAAACATTAGTCACTCCCTTGGAAGAAGCAGTTTTTCTTTTTTTATAGGCAATGGGATAAAACAGCCACAGATGTGCATGTAAGAGTGTAATAGGATGGTCTTCAGAATGTACCTGCAAAACTTTTTTTATTTTTATTTTAATTTAGAGAAAAAAAGGATTTAAGGTAGAAGCCTGAAGTGGGATGCTAAAATAACAGTGATTTAATATTAAGGAAATTATAAGTTTTTTATTTGTTCAAATAGGGTTTTCTTTCCCCCTTTTCTTTATTCTTGGGAAGATCTTGAGGTTGTGCCAAGCTGTTTCCAGTGAACAATTTTTAAAGGTATTCACCATTCCCATGTGTAACTGGTTGCCTTTTTACTGTGCAGGACTGTAGTGATGCCTGTGGCCAAAGAGTTTGATCCAGACATGGTCCTGGTTTCCGCAGGTTTTGATGCATTAGAAGGCCACGCCCCTCCTCTGGGGGGGTACAAAGTGACAGCAAAATGTAAGTATACGATTTTGGACATTATGAAAGGCTATGATATCATAACATCTTTTAGGCCTTTAAGGTAGACAGCACCTTCTCCGTGCCTCTAGTCAACTTTGGTGAGACATTGAAAAATGATTCAGATGGTGTTTGTTTCTCTGACAGATGTAGAAACTGGCCTTTAAAAAAAAAGTTAACTCTTCCTTTGATGAAACTGATATTTCAGAAACGTTTTGCTTTTCAGAAGTTCCATTTTCCATTTAATGACAGTAATGATAGAGCTTCTTTTTAAAATATGTTGAATAGCCTGAGATTTCATGAGCCTAGAAAAATTAGTAGACTTTTTTGCAAAGAGAATGGAAGTCCTTGTTTTATTTCATTGTGCATAAAGTATAAATAGCTATTTTCCAATAATGTCATGCTCTTCCAGATATGAATAGAAATACATACTTCCCCCTTGCTCAGAGGCTCTGTGCATGCTTACAGGTAGCCCTAAGCATCTCTACTCATTTTCTTTTATTTTGCAAAAGTTAACTTTTTAGCTGTTTTCTTAGCACTAAACACGGAATGAAGAAATGAATTTTGTGTTATATTGCATTTGAATAACATGACCTAATGAAATCTGGCTAGAAAGAGGCTTTCTTTAAGAATAATTTCCTTGCTCTCTGAGTGTGAAGACGAGGCATATGTATAATCCACACATAAATATATGCTGGCATTCTGAATATCCATAAAAGGAGAAAAAATAGTAAAATTACAAAAAGAAAAAGATTAACTATTTTATGTTTTAGGGGGAGTTGAATAAAACTAACAAAATAAAAACATCTCAAATAGTTTTAACTGGGAAAGATGAGTTTGGAACAAGTATGTTTCATTAATTTGAAAAGAACCAAAGAAAAAGCATCATGCCAACCTTTGTTCTGAGTTGGCTTCTCATGTGAGAGAGTTTTCTGCACTCTAATTGTTCCAGCAACATTGTTAGGTAGTAGCTATTTTTAACATCTATTATTTACCCAGTGTTCTCGGTGCCTTGTTGTCTATTGAAAACATATTAAAAGAGGCAACTCCACAAAGACAAACAAAACATGAAAAATCACAATTTTCTCTGAATAGAGAGGTGTTTGCTCACGTCAAATGTCTTTATGCATCTTTTTTATTCTCCCATGGAAATCCACTTAAATGGAAATCAGTCTTTCCATTACATCATTTGGGTCAAGACTGGTGAATAATTTAAAGAAAAAAATTATGCAACAAAATAAGATAAACCCAAACAGTACAAAATACATGGAGAGCAAAGATAGAAATCTAGAAAAGATACTCCTTGCCATAAGATCTGAGAGCCTTCTTCAGGAGAAAGGAAACCTATCTTTGGGTCTTTCTCCTTCCCAAGGGGGGCAGTTATAACAAGTTTATTTCTCAGAACTAGTTGGAAGGAACTAATCATTTTATTTGCTTGTTTGTTTCTTGTCATGTCAAATTCAAATCTCCAATGTAACCTTGGAAGGTAGAATGGAAAGTAGCAGTCATATGGTTTCTTTGGATTATAGACATAAGAAACAGGTTCCTACCTCTTGTTAGGAACAAGAGGAGACTTCAGCTCAATGCACAGACACCTTTAACATTGTGTTTCTCTTTTCCATTTGGGGGAAGCTCTTCATTGCTTTCTATCACAGAATGACTTTGTCTATAATCTCTCCAACACACCATCCCCTCTTCATCTATTTCTTCCCTTTGATGTCTTTTCTTCTCAGGAGACCATATGCTTTCTCTCAAAGTGCTTTTTTTCCCAAGAAAAACCAGCAGCTATATAAGGTATAAGTGATTTAATAATTGACCCCTTTTTGAATATTTGAGTTTAATAAGGGAAGGATATACAATGAGGAGAGAGTGTCTTAGACCCAAAAAGACCATAATAGAGGTTATCTAAAACAGTTCATGTATTTATAAATGAAGAAACTCATAATTTATTTTAACAATATGAAGTAACTGGGGTTAAAACTCAGCAATATCCTGAATTTGTAGTTAGATGGTATTGCATGAAGGTTTTACTGGATTTACCCCATTAAAGAGAAAAAAGTTTCATAAAAGGCAGGTACTAAAGAACTTGGATGTACATTACAGAGGCCATGTGGGTACCCAAGATCTTTATCTCCCAAATACAATCTGTGATAGATACTGAGTAGTTCTATGATACTTAAATGAAAATGAAGGCACATCATAGCTGGGCAACTGTTTATATACATCATCTCAAGTAGGCATGGATTTTCCAGCTAAATTTTCTAGAGATGCTGCCACACTAACTGGATAAAAGCTAGGATTTCTGGACTACTCTAAAGTTATTTCCCAAATGGCTCTCTCCCGGGTCTCTGTTTTCTTTCTGACCAACTGGAGAATCCATTTACAGTGCCTAGAAGTTAGGGACAGGTAATTAATATTGGTCTTTCATTATCCCATGCCAGAAGTTACTCACTGTTTGGGGGGAGTCCCAGGATGAGGCTAGAAATGGTCTAAAACCTAAAGTTCACTGTAGGTAGGAAAGACCCAAGCAATTTCCTGTTCTAATGTTTCTTAATTCTGGCAAAACCTATCTCCTTCTCCAAGTAGAACATTTGAGGATTTTAGATAGTGGCCTTGAGGATACTATCATATATCAGAGATTCTAAAATTTTCTTTTCTTAGAACATTGAATCAAATAATCTTTCTTAATAATTTTGTTTGCTCTCTCTGAAAGGAAAAGGAAATGGTGTCAAAACAACTAGTATTTTTTTTTTTTAACATTTAATTAGTTACTAACAATTCAGTTGGTGCTATAACAAAAGTCTTAGCCCAAATATAGAGGTGATTTAAAATTCAAAGTTAATTCTTGGTTAGTACTATTTTTCTTCTTTGTTCTCCTCTCTTCTATTCTCTTCCCTTTTCTTTATATATTGTGTTCTCTGCTGTGAAATAAGAACAAAAGTATTTGGATTGGTTTGTGCTGAAATGTAAAATAAATTATCATCTGAATTACTTTGGTAAGTAAAGAATAGCTAATAGTTGGGGAAAAAATTAAGTAACTTACATTAAAGTATGCATTTTCTCCCTGATAGCAGCATGTTTTACTCCATATTAGTGACCCTCTCATTTATTTATTTTCTTTTTTTCAGTGAATGTCTATGTAATAGGGAGAGAACATTGCTGCAAGGCAGATAAATGTAAAAATTCATATTTAGGTAGGAGTTACACTTAAGGGAGTACAGTAGCCTTTGATTTGTTAATCTTCCAAGAATAAGTCTTTAAGAATTTGAGTGCAAAACCAGTCAACATATAAGCTCCAAGAAACAAACTTCATAAAATATATGAGGCCACATTTGTCTACTTCATCAGCTAATAATGGATGAATGTGTTTCATCCCTCTGCATATACAAGGCTGTGCAACTCAAAATGTCCTCTGCCTACACATTTTATTTTTCCACATAGAGTTAAAGACATGCAGAGGCAGAAATTAAGTAAATTTTGGTAGGTTTGACTTCCTTTTTTTCTTGTTCTTTTCTCATTGATGACTTTACACTGATCTTAAAATATTCCTGGTTTTCCAGATCAATAGTTGTTCTCCCTATTATCAAAACCTAAAAGAATCTGATGGTACTTACTTATGTGTTTTATTTATTACCTGATATATCTTTTTTAGAGAGTATTTCAGCCAATATGACAGCTCAGCTTGGCTGTTGCATCTTTAACTATTTATCTGTAATTGCAGAATTGATGGTTTGTCTTCTCATAATAACATTCCAGGCCAAGGGAACAGATGCAGAGGAAAGAAGTGTTTGAAGGACACCTTTGAAACACCATCTCATGAAGGGTCAACCTTAAACTGCTTGAGTTCGTTTATATTAGGGTGGCAGCTGAGAGAATATCATGAAAGATTGCTCAAAATATCTTCATCCAGTTACTACCAGATTAACCTCTTTTATACATCTCTGTGCTGTGTCCTCAGAAGCTGGCCTAGTGACTGACACATAGTCTAAATAGTTGTGTGGGTTTTTTATTTATTTATTTTAATTTAACTCTTCTGCTAAAATGAACCCATGATCTTTTAAGTAAGTCAGATGATTTTTTCCAGTTTATGTGATTTAAATTAGGATTTCATGATGTTTTTTTCATGGTTATCCCCCAATCACCACCACTCTTTTCTCGGCTTTGGACTACATATTCATTCCTCCTATAATATTTTGATTAACACACAATTGTGTTTCTTACAGTAATTTCTGACAATTGTCTCTTGCTTAATGTTTCCCTTTAAAATAGATTGTACTAAAAAGTATGAAAGCATTAAATGGAGAAGTCATGCTTTTTTGGTAACATTGGGCTTTGGGCAAAAGTCCTGAATCCCAGCTGGAAAAGCATATTAGCATCTAGATGGTCAGATAAACTCCATTTGTCCTTGCTTGGGAAATGAGGGCAATGAGAAATTATTGAATCCTTTTAATAATACCCTTGAAATAAATATGAAGAATTCGAGGACTAAAGGAAATTGTAAAAGAGTTCATTTTAGTGTCTGAAAACGTATATTCAAATCTCAACATTGCCCCTTACTAATTTTGTGATCAAGTTAGTTTCTTTATCAGAAAAAAAAAAAAAAAAAAACTAAAAACAAGTTGAGGGGCGGTGGAGATAAGAATTATAACTACAATACAAGGAATAAACAAGATAAGGGACAATGAACGTATTTTTAAATGATTAAGCATTGTGAGGTGGTACTTTTCAATTTTAGTGTAGGTATTATTTCAACAAATTAAAAAATTCAATGAAAGTCTTGGCATTTAGATGGTATATTGGAAGCAAAGTATACAATACAAACTTAAGAATTTGTTTGAAGATATTTTAGACTTTTCTTTTTGAACAAAAGTGGAAGGAGGAAGGCAAAAAATCCCAGAAAGCTATGCAGGATTCTTAGTAAATGATAAGTGTATGCCCATTTGTTTGAAAGTCAGATTAGGAAGAGCAGGGACTGCATCTCACATTTATCTGTCCGTAATATTTGTAGTGTAGTGCAGTAGCAGTTAGAGTAAATGGCAAAGCTTTAAAAGAAAAATGCAGTATTATTATTGTGTGGCAAGTACACCTCAGACCATGCCTGTCTTCCAGCTGTGCAGTTTGTCTTGATATATTGTGGTGTGCTTGGCTCTTGCCATTACTAATATGCTGATGCAGATTAAATTATCCAGTGATCCCCTTTTAAGCAACTGAACTACTGAAACACAGCTAGGAATTAGAAAAGAACAGAAGAATCTCTGAAATGCAAAAATAGATGTAGAAAGCCTATTTATTAATGAATAGATCAACTCTCTGGCTGTCACTAGGATTCAGTTTAATTTTTTACACATATAACTACTATATTGAATGGTTTATTTAATTTCCCAACTCACAGTATATTGAAGAAGTAGTTTGAAAATAAAGGTCGATGAGTACTTGGTGGGCATATTTCTATGTCAGGGAGGCTTAAAATTGGGTCCAGAGACTCACAAGAGTCCATTAATAGAATTCATAGGACCCATGAACTTGTATGGAAAATAAAAAAAATTGTTTCCTCACCCCTTATTAGCTGTATGAACTTAAGAATGTATTTTCATCCATTATAAACGTAAGTAATGAACCATAGCAATATTAGTAAAACTAGTAACAACTATTTTCATATCCCTCTACTAATGTATGGATAACTCTGATGATCAATTACTCTCATCATTACATTGAAGGGATGGTACATATCAAACCTGCTGCTCCATTCGTTATTTAGAGCATGTGTTGGTGCATGATTCCTTCCCTCTTTGGCAGCTCTTTTCAATATAGTAGTTTCCTTTATCTGTATACTTTATTTTATACATTTAAAAATGTTATTCTGAGTAGAGGTCTACAATCTTCCAGTATATATATAAAAAATTTTACTTTGAGACAAAGTATGGTCTGTTTCTATTTGTTTCTCACATTATTACCCCTGGCACAAACTTCCTAGTTATTATATGATGTATTGTTCATCTCTGAAGCAAAACAGTGAAAAAGAAAGAAAATTTTAAAAAGTTCCAGTTTTCAGAAGATTTCTCATCTGTGAAACAAGCTTCAACTATATCTTACATGTAAGCTGATCTCCAGGTTTCTGTAACTGAAAGTCACATAGACATTGTAAACAGTTCCTAAACTTCCTGTCAAGGATTTGTCTCTGGATCTGCCATCATTTGAGAGAGAAGAAGCTGGTTCAATCAGGGAAGTCAGAAATTTTGTTTAAAACCATACACCCATTTTTAAACTTTTACAAATTTTGAATAATTTAAAAGATGCAGAAAAATACAAAGAAGTATACAACAAATGTCATTTGCTCCACCATTTAGAATAGGCAACAGTTAAATATTTTATTATATTTGCTCCAAGTCTTTTGCTTATAAATAAACTGAAACTGCGGATAAATTTGAACTCCTCTTTAATCACTGCTCCCAACCCCTATTTCCCTTCCCCTCTTAACCTCCTACCTACCATAATTTGTGTGTATGTATTTCCAGTATAATACAACATAACCATACACATGCACATAATGCATATTATTTTAATGATTCTTATTTCTAATATGCCTTATATAGCAAGAAGTAAGCATTGAAGTTTCACTTTGTACATGTAGATTATGGAACTTAGATTTTGCTTTAAGTATTTTGGTTTTGACATCTACTCATGAATATTTATATATCCTTTTAAATTTCTACATACTGGTCTATCATGTTCATGTACCGTAAAGTATTATATCCATCATTCTATTAAAAAACTTTTAGTTGTTTCCAGGTTTTCACTATTACAAACAATGCTGAAGTGAACATTCTTTTACAAATCTCCTTCTGCTTTTGCATTTCCTACATTGACTCTCTTAGTCAAGTTGGCCTTCTATTTCTTTTTTTAGTATGTGGCAGCCTGGTGGTCCAGCAGACACAGATGGGAATCTTGGTCTGGGCCTTTATGAGCTATATGATCACAGGACAGTGACTCAACCCCTTAAAGCCTATTTTTTTGCCTGCAAAGAGGAACATTAATTTCTTCCTGGTGGTGTTGTTATTATTGATGGTAAAATAATAATACCTGCTAGCAATCACTAAGCATTTATTCTGTGCTTGGCACCATGCTCAGCACTTCTCTGTATTATCTCATGTAGAATTTATGATTAAATGAGATATTATTATTACTATAGTTTTTATTATCATCATTATTATATTCTTAGATTCCTCTTATTACCCTAAAGTCATAGAAGATGACTTAGCAATTATTTAAATTACACATGTTAGAGTTATAGAAAAATGAAGTGATTTGCCCAAATAGTGCTAAATAGTAACAAAGCACAATTTGATCTCTCATCATTTGACTTCCAGCTCAATATATTTTCCACTATCTTCAAAGAGTTATTAAAAATATCTCAAACAAATGAAGAGTTTTCAATTACTATAGAATTCTTATTCTGAATTGTGAAAATTTAGAAAATAAAACAAAATGTCTCTGCTAATGAGATTCTTAATTGAACAAGATTCTCCAAGGCAAAAAGTAAGCAGAGCTTTTCTAACATATGAGAGCTTCCCAGTTTGCAGATCATGTTTCCCATTTTTCTTGGGCTGTTCTGCAAGAACCAGTCAAGGGCATACTCTTTGACTCAAAATTCCAGCATACCAGTAGATGTGTTTGAGGGACTAGCGAGGACAGGCCCCTTGCAAAGATAGGGAAGCAGATGTGCAAGACACCTATGAATTTTTGCAATATATTTACTTATATGTTTGGCAAATCACACAAATAAACTACATAACTAATTAAGAAGGGAAAATGTCAGCATGTGAAAAAGCTAAATCTTAGATTTGGGGATGATTTTTTTAAAAAATGGCAATCAGGAAATTTATTTAAGTGGATGAGTACTCCATATTTTACTATTACCTGCTTTCATTTTTGTGCTCAATTCCCTGTTTCCTTATATCATATGACAGCTCAGATACCAAATTGTAGAAGAATATTTTCTATCTGCAGTGCTTCATTACTGGTTTCTTGAACAATCCTTGGCTAGGATGACTATTCCTTAACTTTGAAGATCAAAATTACTGTAATTTTACCATAACTGGGGCCAGATCAACATTACCTATAAAAAGAAAACATAAGCACGTTTGTCCTGAAGAGGGTTTTCACCTGTAACTGTGCAGTAAACCCTGTACTATATTTCAGTGATGCAAAGAAGCATTTTTCATATTTTAACATGTCTGAAGTTGGGATGTCTGGTGGCATTTTGTGATTGAACTGGCAACATCTCTTCTTTTAGTTGTTATGGCTGTCGTGATGAAAACCCAAACCGGCACTCAGAGGGAGTGGAGGAACCAGGCTTTATTATGTGCATGGGCCCAGAGGAAAGTTCGGTTTCCAAATTCTGAGTCCCCAGCCCCAGTTTTCTGGAGTTTTTATTGGGGCAAGCTCCTGTTCATTGGTTAGCAAGTTGGCAGTTGGAATTTTCCATTACCTTAGGCAACTAAGCAAGCGTGGTTACAGAAGCAGAATTGCAGGTTACGAAATCAAGCAGGCAGGGTTACAGAGCCAGAAGTGCAGGTTTCAGTTCTAAGGCGGGAGATTCTTGTCAGAAAAGGGGGAGGGGGAGGGTTGCAGTGACTTTTCCTTATCATAGTAATACATAAAATATTGGGACATCTCACAATCAATGACATCTTAGAATCAATGAAATGAATGAAATGTAATATTTTAATCTTTGATATATTTTTTTAAAAATCCCAGCCAAAGGACATACTAAAATTATAGCTTAGATTTCCATGTCATATTTCTTCTTCAGGCTTCTAATGATTGAGGAGAATCCCAAGAAGGTAAAACAAAACAAAACAAACAAACAAACAAACAAAAACACCATTATAGAGGAGAAATCTTGAATAGTCAGTTCTTTCACTTGAATTTGCTCTTAGCTCAGACAAAAATTGTTCTTCCTTGCCCTGAAATCTCTGTGACCATAGGCTCTGACCCTCCTCACCTTTTTTGGATAACTATGTCTAAAATAATTGGTTTCTAATTTACTTTACAAAGCAAATCAATTAAAAAATTTAGAGTCAGACAAGTTAATGTCATAGGTCACTGCCAGAAGATGAGCTTTGAAAATGTTATCATGTAAAACTGTGGGCCACAGCTCTGTGACTGAGAATAGTCTCCTAGCATGCATATGGCTGATGAAGTAATCAAGGAAATTATGGGTCCATGACTGTGTACTGTCCACCCGTGGGAAGTTCTCCTGACACTACTCCCATGGGCTGAAGAGTCACTATGCCTGGGGGGCAGTGGTTTCCATACCAGCAGGCATCTAGTCACTTTGAGGGATTGTTAAGATTGCTGGGCACCACTCCCAGAGTTTCTGATTCAGTAGTTCTTGGGTGGAGCCTGCAATCTGAATTTCCAACCAGTTCCCAGGTTCCCAACTCCTGCTCTAGGGACCACACTTTGAGAACCATCGGCTTAGAAATAGAAAGAAAGAGCATAGGTTTTGCAATTGGTAGATCTGGATGTTTGGATCTAATTGGCTATGAACTCACTCTACTGTGTCTTAACAGTCTTGTCTATTAAACAGAAATGATACAATTTATACCTGTTTTGGCTAAATAATAGGGCTATCTCGATAATCAGATAAGGTGATGGACTTGAAATAATGTTTGGAGAAATGTGACACTCTACTTATGATAGGTATCAAAGTATCACAGATTTGGGGATACTATTATTTTCAGGCACATATGCTAGCTGGGTTCAGAATTCATATATCAAAATACTTTTGCAGTCATATAAAAATAAATAGTAAAATATTTAAAAACTTCCAAAATATTTAGTTATTTTGGCATTTTTTAAAATAGAGAGATAAGCTGGGGTTTCACCTATCTTTTCCTCTCCCTGACTTCTCTAAACACAACCTCCAGGCTTTTCCCATGTGACCCTGTTGCTCAAGGCCACACAGATTAGTCACAAGGAATTGTGACAATTCTCTTACCAGCAGTTCTCAAGGCTCCTGAGAGTGATAAACATTTAGCCTCCTCTTCCCAATATTTCCCCCAGGTAGTTTTAGACCATGAGTCCCTTCCATGAACTTCCCTTGTTTTCTTGGCCCAAGTAATCAAATTACTAGGTAGTATACTGTAAACTCTACAAAAGCTCTTGGTAGAAAATGCTCTGTAGAAATGTGTCTTCTCATTACCTCATAATTTGATGCATTTTTCAATTAAACAATATTAAAAGTACCGAGAGAGATGCATAAGCTTTTTACACGTTGTTTTTAAAATGTAATACTTTTTTTAAAGAAGTTCCCTCAGCCCATGTCTCATGCTCAACCTATACAAATCTCATACCACTTTGTTCCATTAGGAACTGTTTGCCTTTAACCAGATTGTAAGCTTTTACTTATCTCCTCCTATTATTTCTTTAGAAATTTAATATGGAGAGTTTTCCAATCAAAATGAAAGAATTACCTGTATAAAATAATAGAAATATTATTTTTTGTAATAATAAACTTTTATTTTTAGAGAAGACTTAGATTACAGAAAAATTGCATCAAAAATATAGGGGATTCCATGTGAATAGACATTTTCACACTGATATTCATAGTGGCATTATTTACATTTGCCAAAAGATGGAAACAACCCAAGTATCCATCAACATCAACTGAAGAATGGATAAACAAAATGTGGTAGATACATACAATGGAATGCTATGCTGCTGGAAGAGGAAATGAAATTGGGACACATATGGTAACATGAAAGAACCTTGAGAACATTGTGCTGAGTGAAATAAGCCATACACAAAAGGATAAATATCGTATGGTCTCACTAATATGAACTAAATATGAAGAGTAAGCACATAGGGTTAAAACCTAGAGTATATGTTACTAGAAGATAGGATGAGGGATGTGAAGTACTCATGCTTAATGTATGTAGAATTTTTAATTAGCTTGACTTTAAATGTGTGGAAATGGCTAGAGTTGATGGTAAGTCATTATAGAGAGAACTAACATGCTGGTTTATAAATGGAATAATGGCTGAAAGGGGTAGTCTAGGAATGCAAATGTCGATTGAAAGAAAGCCAGAGAATAATATACGGACTGAAATACATAGTGAACCCAGAGGTGGATAAAGATTGTGATTAATAGTACAGATACAAAAATGTTCTTCTATGAACTAGAACAAATGTACATCACTCTTACAAGGTGTTAAGAATATGGAGATACATGGAAAAAATACAATTAATGTAACTTATGGACAATAGTTAACAGCAATATTGTAATATTCTTGTGTCAGTAACAAAGTAGGTACTGTGTTAATAATGTTGGGGTATGTATGATGTAAGAAATATACTAAATAGATGCTATAGGCCATAGTTAGTGGCAATAGTCTGATAAGTTCTTTCATAGTATGTACCAGATGTATCACAGCAATATAATGTGTTGGTGGAGGGGTGCTGTGCAGGAATTCTGCACATTGTGCATGATTGTTTTGTAAGTTTACAACTTCTCTAATAAATATATATATTTTATATAAGTAAAGATGATTCCCATTTAAGCCCCCACACACTCACATACACATTTTCCCCTATTAACATCTTACATTAGTGTGGTACATTTGTTACAATTGAACCAATATTGAAACATTGCTACTAATGAAAGTCTATAGTTCATATTATGGTTTACACCTTGCACTGGACAGTTTTCTGGGCTTTGATAAATGCACAATATCATGTATCTGTTATTGTAGTATCATAAAAACAATTCCAGGGTCCTAAAAATGGCCTGTGTTCTACCTATTCATCCTTGCCTCTCCCCTCTGAACCCTGGTAACCACTATCTTTATATAAATATTACAAGTTCTTCCATTACCACACGATAATAACTACAATAGCAATAAACTCAGTTTGGTCCTTGGTTATACTCCCCTCTTTTGTTTGTTCATTCCTCAATCTTGAGTAAATTGGGATATTGTCTGCTCTGATTGCTTCAGGTTGAGATGGGGCTTAGATATTATGGGGAAGATGGAAGGAATTGTTTTTGCTTGCAATTGTGGGTACTCTTTGGTTTTTGGGATGGGACTTGTCCATCATCATTTTATTAGTTGTCCAGGGCAAATCTGAAGAACTGAAGACTCAGAGTTGGCTCAACTCTGCTGGGATTCAGGGCTTAACCAGCATATGAACAATCTGAAGATTTAAGTCTCTGAGGCATATATTTAATGGATATAATAACTATAGGTTCAAATAAAAGGAATAGAAGAATTATCATGAGTAGGGGAATTATAATTAAGTATATCTATTTTTTTGGGGGGGGAAATAGAGTATCATATATTCCCAGATAGGGTCTGCCAAGGGATGTTGATTTCATGAGGCTGTGTACCTTTTCAATTGTGTCTGGACATCCCTAGAGCCCTCAGGAGCACTTTTGTTTTGGGGGTTTATTTACATTGGTAATTAGTGAAATCTGCCTGAGACCTGCATAAGCATAACTTCCAGAATGCCCTCCTGACTCATGTTGAAATATCTTAGCCATAAAAACTCTTTTCTCTTTAATGTTTCCCCCTTTTGGTCAAGGTTTTTTCCAAATGCATCACTTGTTAGTGCTTGGAAATAATCCCTCAGAACCAAGGAGGCTTATCCCTGGGAGTCATGTCCCATGACAGGTGGAAGGTTTATTTGCTGACTTTGGCTTCAAGAGAGGACACATTTGAGTAACAAGGAGGTTTTCAGGAGTTAACTCTTAGGCATTAAATAAAATTAGGCTAAGTTTCATTTTTACAGGAATGAGTTTCATAAGTACAAGCATTAAGATTGAGGACTTGGCATATTGGCCTGTTCCTTCTATTAGACACTGACTATATATTCCAGAGATTTTTATTTTTAATGATACAAGTAATTGAAATGCCTAGAGTTATGAACATGCAGTTCATGAATCTCAGCTTTGATTAATTTATGTTTTTCTGTGTTCAACCTTTTCAGCCATGACATGTTTAATATTGTTTAATGATATAATCTACATGTAAGGTCTTTATTCCCTGATGTTTTCTTCTTTTTTCTGACCTGGAAAAATATGTCTGTAAACTGGAGAAACTACCTATTTCAGAAATTATTTCACCAAAGCATTCTGGTCAACCACTTCCTTAATATTCTTCTCCTGCAACTAAAATACAGATTGCCTGTGGCCATGTCCCCTTTCCACCCAATCTCATTCTCCTTTGCTCTCCCTTTTGTTCATTAGGCTCCAGCCTTGCCAATCTTTCCCATCACTCCAACAGACCTGACTTATGCCTGAGCCTTTGAACAGGATGCCCCTTCTGTTGGAGCCCTTTCTCCCTCATTGTTATCTGACTGCTACCTTCTCAGTTCAGGTGTCATCTCCTGAGAGAGGGCTTCCCTAACCCCTGAGAAACACCCCCAATCATTCTCCATTGCTTTCCCCCATCCCTCTTTGCTAAGACTATTTTGAGACTTCTGTGTGTTGTTAACCACCGTGTATTTCCAGGGGCTAAAATATCACCTCATTCATTGCTCAAAAGATATTCATCAGTTGAATGATTATTGTTTTAAAAAAAATGGAATGAGCCATTTTAAAATGTATTTAGTATCTATAATGTCAATCTCTCATTTTCTTTAACTTGAAAAATTTGGTACATGGGTGTGTATTCAAGATATTTTCCTAATAACCTTCTATGTTGCACCAGGTGTGTTGCAATGAAAAGAACAGAAATAACAACCTGTCAGGCTGTATTAAGTTGTTGTTTGAAAAGGCTCTGAAGCATGACTTTTTAAGGCCAACACTTGGCTCTGTCACTTTTTTAGCTGTGTTACCTTGGGCGACTCACTTTACCTTAGTTTGTCTAGACTTCCTCATCTGTAAATGGGACTACCTATTTCGTAGGTTTGTGAAGATTAAACAAGATAGCTCATTTAAAACCACTCAACTGAAAGACTGACACATAGTAAGCATTCAACATATGTTAGCCAAAATTAGTCTTAAAGATTTCATGTGCCTTCGAGGTGCTCTTCTTTATACAGGTATTGCTATTATACTAATATACGAACTAACAGTTCTGGGTCTGCCTTGATAACAACATAGAGCTGTCTGGCTTTTAAATGCTTCAAACTCACAGATGAAAACTATAATAATGAACAAATGTTAACAAAAGTCTGCAATGCATGATGTCATTAAAGTTCAGAGCTCACATTTATTAATAGAAGGACTCTCCCACGTATCTATATAATGGGCAGTCTATCTATTTGGCCAAGCTCATCTTGGTAGTACAAGCTAGTGATGTTTGGAACATAGAGCAAATTTCTTCATTTAGCAGGTATTTACATAAACATATAAAGATTTTATGCAATAACCATGTTGCAGACAATTAAAACAAGGAATAAAACTGAGGGAATATTTCCATTGATGATTGGCATTATACCATATCCATTGTGATTGATTGCTTTTTCAAATAAAACTATAAATAAATTTACTAGAGTGTAACATAAGAAATATTTATTTTTGAATAATTTATCTTGATAGCACCATCATATAAAATTTAAATGAAGACAGAAAATAAAGAAAAGGTAAAAGAATGTGGAGCTAGTATTGAAAAAACAGAGGTAAGCCCAAAGAGACCAAAAATTAGGCCAAGGTAATGTACTCAGGATTTAATTGATTTGGCCAACCCTCACTCAACTCTAACAGTGTATGATATTTGGCAAGTATGTCTGATCTGGGTTTCATAACACATGTTTTTACACTATATAAAATCCAGTCATCTCATTTAGAATTGCTTATCTCAAGTTCAAAATGAGTTGCCAATTCTATTCATTTATTTGCAATTTTCTGGATCTACTATAAACAGTTTTCTCAGATGTTGTTATTTCTGGTGAAAAATTTCTCCTCATAGCAATGTCTTTATGTTCAATATTTCCTTCCTGTTTTAGGGTAATGATCTAAATAAGGCACACAGGAGAGTCCCTAAAATCACTTTATTGTCCCAATAGCCAGAATTGGGAACATTTATTAAATGTAGCTAATTTCAATATCGGACAGACACATTGCCTAAAAAACAAACAAACACACAAACAAACACCAAGAAGGGTGCCAGGCTTCTTGGAATAGTTCAAGGAAAGTCATCTACTTGAAGAGCTGCATTTTATTAAGGACTGTGATGGTATTGGAACTTTTCCTGTTGTTTTACTCTATAATCCCCAGGGGACTATTTGGCACTAAGGTGCAAAATGAG
Organism: Tolypeutes matacus; assembly: GCA_026826555.1. NCBI lineage: Eukaryota > Metazoa > Chordata > Mammalia > Cingulata > Chlamyphoridae > Tolypeutes > Tolypeutes matacus. Next base: position 6,393,809 of record JAKSZT010053769.1, read on the forward strand.
ATCAGCAATTAGGAAAAGACACCAAAGCAGGCACTTTAAGAATAAATCATTTAGTACCAGACTTAATAGCTAGTTAAGTGCCAGGCCAAAGTAATAGCCCAAGGTTGTTGGCCAGTCTGGCTTCTTATTCTTTCCACTAAGTGTGCTGCTGTGTCTCATTGTACGACTGGCTCCATAGGTGGTATTCGGCTATTTGGCAGTTGACTTCTTGATCCCAATGGAAGATTCCCCAAGGGCTAATCTTCCATTTATCATCTGGAAGCTAAAAACCCCTACACTGGCCACATCTATCTAGGGGCAGCCCTAGAACTACCTTCCAAGTTAGGCAAAGGCATCGGTTTCATAACAGCTTGGCAGGACTCTGTAAATGGATCTGCTCCCAGTGGGGGGGAAGGGGGAGGGTAGAGAATTTCCAGCTGATCTGTTGATGACTCTTATGTAGGCAAAGAAAAAACTTGAGGCGCAGAATGTTAAGTAACTTCATACTTGCAACTAAAACCACAATTTTTCTCCAGTTCTCTAGCTCTGGTTACTCATTTTATCCCCATGTAACAATTGATAAAGAATGAAGAGGAATGAAGAGGAGGAAGTGATGAACATTAGAATAGTGTATTGGAAAGAACACTACGTAGGAAGTAGGAGACCTTTGTTGCCTTCATTCAGACGCTTAGTATTTGTTTAAGGAATCCATGTCTCCATTCCTCATCTGTAAACTGAGGTATTTGGAATAACTAACAGAAAGGTTTAAAGTGCTCTATCTAGAATATCAGGGAGTACAAGCATTAACCAAATCTATAATCTATACTAAGTACATTAAATGCACTGACTTATTTAATCTTCATAATACTATATATTATACATATAATACTATGCTGTAGGTAATATTTTTACCAACGAAGGGACCAAAGCATAAAAAATGGTAAGAAACAGTATCAAATTTATGAAAGCACAAGCTGGGATTCACATGCCACCAGTTCTGAATGTATTTCTCTGCCTGTGTTTTTATCAAAAATTGATGTTGAAAATGAGGCCATGTGGGGATCTGGGTATGTTTGTGTTTAGGACTGGAATCATCATAGGTACACAACATTATTAAGTTCACTCCTTTGGACGAAACATCCATAACTTTCCCTCTCCCTCATTGCTATTTCACCCGTCTTCCTTCTCCGTTGAAAGGTCATTTTGTATATTGACAGCATCAAGCTCTCTACCATGAAAGACTTGGGCCCTGCTCCGCCACCACAGAAACAGGTAAACTGAGGCTCTGGGTACTTATTATCTCATGTTACTTCAATGACGAATAAGTGAAGGACCTGTATAAAGTGGAACAAGAAGTTTTCACAGAAATATATTCAGAGGGGTAGGGAAAATGTATTTTATTTTATCCCAGAATAAAAGCTGCAAAATGTCAGATTGATGGAATTTCTTTCATGGTAGAGAAATGAGATTTGTATTCTGAGGGTAAAATGTATTGATTTTAAAGAGCTTAAGTTAATATCAGATCTTAGTTTTTTCCTCCCAGACTATGACTTGTTGCTTCTCATATTTGGCTTTGCTCCTGCAGCTGAGTGATGAGTGTTTACACCAGGGTTTCAAGTAGGTAAAAGGACTGAAAATAAATGAAACATTAAGTACTTTGTCATTAGGTCAGTGATAGCAGACAGATATGCAAGCATCTCTATATCTAGGGCTCTCTCACTGTGTACCTGCCCTGCTTTTTACATTGATGATGGTGCCAGAAAGGAGAGAGAGAGCTGCAGCCTGTAAACCACTGGGTTATTATCTGTAAAACCAATTCACTCACTCAGGCCACCACCTCTGGTTGTACAGCTTGTGCTCTGCACAAAGGGCTGTAGGGAGAATGGGAGCTAAAATCTAGCCCATTCTCCCTTCACCAATGGCATACCAAGGCCCATGGCAATGTTAAAGCAGGGAAATGAAGCAAGAAAGTGATTAATTCGTTCAACAGAAATACACTGGGCACCTACTTTGTGTTGTAGGTGCTGGGGTTACACTAGTCTCAAAAAGTCAAAATTCCCTGCTTTTATGCAGCTTACACTCAAGCTGTGCTGTTTAAAATGATACCCTCTGGGGAAGCTGATGTGGTTCGAGCGACTGGGCTCTCACCTACCACATGAGAGGTACCTGGTTCGGTTCCTGGTGCCTCCTAAATGAAGACAGTGAGCTGGCATGACAGACAGGCATGACAAGCTGACACAACAAGATGACACAACAAGAGACACAGGGAGGAAAAACATAATGAAAGACACAACAAAAGCAGGAAGTGGAGGTGGCTTAAGCAATTAAGCGCCTCCCTCCCACATCAGAGGTCCTGGGTTCAGCTCCTGGTGCCTCCTAAAGAAACAAGAAAGACAAACAGACATAGCAAATGCAAAACATCGTGGAGGTGGGGAGAAATAAATAAATAAAATAAATCTTTATCAAATACTTTTAAAAAAATGATACCCACTGATCACATGCAGTTATTTAAACTTAAATTTAAACTAAATAAAATTTTAAAATTTCGTTCATCAGTCACACTAACCACATTTCAAGTGCTCAATAGCCGTGCATGGCTAAGAGCTACTGCATTGGACAGTGCAGATATAGAACATTTCCATCATCACAGAAAGTCCTTTTGGACTGCATGTTGAAAGATTAGAGACTAAACAAAATAAATAAGTAAACTATATAATACATTTGGAGTTGTTATGCTGTGAAAAACTAAAGCAGAGAAAGGGTCAGGTTATGCTGGAAGAAGTGAGATTTGCTTTTTTAAAAAGTGTGATCAAAGATGGCCTCACTCATAAAGTGACATCTGAGTAAAGATCTGAAGGTGATGAGGGAGCAAGCCATGAAACCACCATAGGGAAGAGCATTCTGGTCACAGGGAACAGTGAGGTCAAAGGTCCTGAGACGGGAATGTGCCTGATGTACTCAAGGAACAATGGGGTGGGAATGGTGATTGAATTGGAGTAATCAAGGGAAAGAGAGGTGGAACTGATAGAAAGTGATTATCTTCCTGATTGATTTTAAAGGTAATAGAACTGGATTTGCTGGCATAATGGATCTGTGCTCCAAGGTTTTGGATCTGAGCACCAGAGAGGAAGGAATTGCCATTGACTGAAATGGGGATGCTTGTGGAAGTAGGTTTGAGCCAATGATCAGATGTTCAGTGGAGGAATGCACATCAGGTTTGAGATGTTTATTAGACAACTGAATGCAGTTGTCAAGAAAGCCATTGAATATATGAGCTTTGAGTTCAAAGAAGAGGTCAGAGCTAGAGTATAAATGCAGTTGTTATCAGCATGTAGAAGAAATTTAAAGCCAGGAGCCCTAATGAGATCACAAAGAGGGCAAGTGTAGATAAAGGGGAGCTCTAAAAACTGAGACAAGACATGGGACACTTAGATTAAGATATGGGAGTCAGGAGGAGGAGCCAGATGAGAAGTAGAGGATTTTCACCATCATTGTGTGATATCCTGGAGTCCAATTGAAGCAAGAGCTTCAAAGAGGAGAGCTTAATCAGCTGTGTCCAATGTTACTGATGGGTCAAGTAAGATAAGATCTGAGAACTGATCATTAAATTTAGTAATACAGAGGTCACTGGTGACCTTGACAAAAGAGGTTTTGCTAGTTGAAACCCTGTTTAGAGGAGAAGAATCGAAGACTGTGCATATAGACTATTACTCTTTTGAGAAATTCTGCTTTAAAGGGGATCGGATAAATGGAGAATAGATGAAGGGAGAAGAGGGTCATGTCTTATGTGCATTAAAAAATAATATTCGGGAAATAATAGCATATTTATGTGATTCTGAGAATGACCTAGTACAAACGGAAAATTGATTGTCCTTGAACTTGTAAAGGGAATGGGATCTAGTGTACAAATGGAAGTTTGACCTTAGATACATGGACTCATCCATAACAGTAGTAGGAAAAGCAGATGACATGGGTTTAGATGCTGGCAGGTGATGGATGTAGTAGAAGGAGATTTACAGAGTGTGCTTCCAGTTGGCTTTTTCCTTAGTGAAATAGGAACCAAGGTCATCACTGAGAATGAAAAGGGCAGGCTAATTCGAAGGTTTGAAAATAAAAGCACAGGTATGACATCATTAGCTAGGAGAATGGAACAGGGACTCTACTGGGGAAAATGGTGTGGAACAAATTTAAGGGACAACGTAAGTTTCATGGACATCATTTTAAAGTGAGAACAGTCAGCACAACTGTATCATTTTCATCTGCCACATTCCAGCTACAGGGTCCAGATGCCCAGTAGACAGGGAGTTAGAGTTAACAGACCTGAATTAGAGGGTAAGAGGCAAGGAATTTATTATCTGATTGAGTATGTATTTTAAGCTAAAGAGGGAAGTGAAAACATGAGGAGGATAAGAGAACTAAAACGTTGGTAGGATTGATGGACTACAGGGCACAGATTATTGCAGTTGGAACATAAGCAGTAAACTGAAAAGATAGGAGATGCTTATCAGAGAGGAGGACTCTTTGAATTGATATGGAAGGGTTCCAATTATTGCTGGTGAAAGGTACAGGGCAAGATCATAAGAATGAATCACTAAATCCTATTCTAAAGATCAATTCGTGAAAGGGAGTCAAGTTCTAATGTACCCCTCCTCTGAATGAGAGTGTTATCACCTAATGAAAGAAGAAAATGTTTGATGAGCTACAATCAGTTGAAGCATAACTTTAAAAATAAAAAGTAACAGGGACAGCATGTTCACCCAAGGTAGCACTTTCATTTCTTTGGCCTTCTATTCTTGAACAGAGGCAGTGCAATCATGCAATTTCCATTTGATCTCAAGCTTAGGCTTCTTATTCCACCCAATTTTCTAGAGTTTCCTATTTGGAGACTTCAAATACAAGCTTAGTAACAATAAATTATTATATAATTTTTCTTATCTGCTATCTTAATATTTCCAAAAGGAAGGGGTGGCCATGTTCCAGGTATGGAGTCTGTATTCCTTGTCTATAAGAACATAAAAATATCATTAATCTATTTTGATAATCAGGGGAACTTCAGAAAGGAGCAGGCAAACATTTCATTAATGCAAAAGGAACAATCAAGAAGACTCTATTCCTAATATATAGAAAATTCCAAGTATTATCTCTTTATGAAAGAAGAAAATGTTCAATGAGATAGAATCAGTTGATGCTTACATTTAAAAATAAAAATGTTATTTACAATTAGATTTGTATTTATATTTCTAAAATAAACAAATATGTTTTCTTGAGACATAAATGTGAAAATATTTCTGCCTATAGATATGATGATTTATTGGCAGTCAATGTTAAAAGATAGAAAGGGAACATATTGTTTTATCTTTAGACCCAAGGAAAACATACATGTTTTGCCAACTTTACATGACTTTAATAAAACACATAATTTGGTCAAGCAAGATTCATTCACCATTACCTTTAAAAGCACAAGGTAAAAACTTATCTTCATTAAGTGTCACTAAATGTCTGGCACCACATAACTAACCAGAGAATTCAGTAGCTTAGGGTCTATCTGATGCCTCAAGTTCAAAGGGAATAGAGACATGCTGTTCGGTGTTGTATTTCACTCACACTGTTAAAATTGCCCAGACCCCTTTAAGTGTTTTCTTTTTCATTCTTGAGCATCATCTTCTTTGCCCCTCACCAATAACACAAAGCATTAGAAAATTCAATGTCAGAATAAATAATTTTCAAACTGTGTCACAGATTTTATTTTTAGGTACAAAGGTCCTTCTGCTTTGTACAAAAGTCATTTTGTTAATGATGATGAAACGGGTCATGTGCCACTCCTGAGGACATGAGGGGTGTCGAGGAGCTAAGACATTGCTTCAGAGTTGCCAGTTCTGACCCAATACCTTCTGAGTGCAGATGCTATTAGTGAAAATTTTGCTACAGAGGATGTTTGTAGAGAAATATTGAAAATGGGTAAATTAAGCTCTAACTTGCCAAATTATGAAAATTCATTCTCAATTCCTGTAACCATAAACATGAACAGAGAAAAAGAAGGTGTTTTGAACTACCTTTGCATTTAACATCATAAAAGTTTTAGCAACATGCTTTACTTCAGTCCAGAATATGCAGACATTCATTTTTTCTACTATAAAATCATAACCTACAACTTTTCTTGAATACCCAAAGCTTGTTTTCATTATTTCCTATTTTCAAAATAAATTGTAGAAAAAATACTGACTGAATAAAATGTGCTGACTGAAATTTTTAGGAATGACTTTAGTGATAATTTTCTACATATTTATTTTTACAAAGGGTGATAAATTAATGTGGAAAAATAAGTCCTCTACATTTCATGTAAAGAGAGACTTGGCTGCCATTTGGGGGAAAATTAATAAAGCCTTCCCAATTGTCAGTTGTTGAATAATTTCTAAAACCTAAACAATAGTCAAAGACGTGGGAGAATTCGTGATCTGTCAAAACTCCAAGGGTTTACACCCTCCTTTTGTGTTTTTGGAACATGTGTCTATTAAAAGCATAGATAAATATCATGTGAGTCCCAATATCCAGTGTTAAAATTTACCACACATTATTTAAAGGATGCTGTGGAAGGCTTCTGAATCTTACTTTTTGCCAGCCTAACAATCTGCAGAATATCAGAATGATCAATTTGACAATGTTCTACTGGAAAAGTTCCAGTTAAGGGGTGTGGTATGGCAACCTAAGAGAATAAACGATGGGCTGTAATTTTCCATCTTAATCTTTTTAGTATTAATCACTACTTTTTAAATTTTATTTACTAATTGTTACATACGTTAAGTGGATATAATTAAATTTTAGAACTTGTTTGAAAACAAACGCTATACTTCCCTCACCCACGTGTCCTATTAAAATTTGGTTGTTTTTTAATATTGACTCCAGAGTCTGCCACAAGGGGAAAATGGCACAGTTCTAATGTTTTCAAAAGATCATATCCTTGTGTGGTCTTTCCTAGGCTACTGCTTTTTACTGTCATTCTTAAAATGTCACTTATGAATCAATCTTTTCAGGAACAAAAACAGATGATAATCAGATATAAACTCTTATATGTGCAGAAATTAGTAGAACATGTTTCAAACATATAAAGAAATAACCCCTTCTGAAGCAAGAACTTATACATGGCTACTGTCCTTATAAAAGACATTTCTCCATGGAATTAGTTCTTAATCATTGAATCATTTGTTGATTCATTTGCTTCATCTAAAAACATTTATTGAGTCTTTAACATATGGTCTTTTAACATCCATGGTCTTTTAAGAGAAATATGTATATAGGTTTGGCAATATAATGTAAAACACATATCATAAGCTATGAGAACACAGATGAAGATGTAGATCAGTTTACCTGGTCGAGGAAACACTTTGCAGATAACCTTACTTGAATGTGGTCTAAAAAGTTGAGTGGTACTTTGCCACATGGAGCAAGCAGTAAAGGATCTTGAAAGTACATTGTGTTTTCAGAAAAATAAGTGGCTTTGTGTGAATAGTGTTTAAGATGCATTAAAGAGAGGGATTACAATAATACATAACTTCTGTAGGAGCTTCCTGGGACCACAAAACGTAGCAAGTTTTAGGGAGGCATCAACTCATTTTATCTAGAGACCAAACTCTCAGAAGGCTCTCTCTCTTTCATTATCTATCTATCTATCTATCTATGATCATCTATCACCTGCCTATATATCCAACCATCCATCCATCAGCTATATAGCCATGTTTGAACCTACATTCACAACATTTGAATGGAAAAAGGAAATAAGTCTTTTTCCTGACAAAGTCTGATTTAGTCTTTTGGTGTACCAACAAGGACTGGTGCTGCCAATCTGATTATATGGTGGGCATTTTCCATAAATTGAATAAGCTAAGTCCAGGGATTCAATATTTTCATGAAAATGTCTTTTAAGCACATAGATATTATGCTTAAAAGTATATCTTTCAAAAATGCTAACACATAGAGCTTTTAGACATACACTTAAAATACACAAGGGAATACATAGTTTTTCAAATTCCGGTAAGATTATGCTAGCAAAGTGTAAGAAGACCACTGAGTTAGGATATTATTGCATAGGAAAATCTTTCAAAGTATGGTCTTAGGTTTTGGAATCTTCACTAAGCAAAATGTTATTAATGAGAAAACATATTTTGATCTTAGAATACATTTGCAGTGATTTCAACGATTGAAAACATAAATTTGGGTGAGATATAGACTGCTCTCTCAGAATTAAAATCGTAATTCAATGCCTCATCAATAGAGGACACTTTCTTTTTAGTGCTTAGATGGGAACTTCACTCTTATGTGGTAGAGAGCAATTTGTATGATTGTGTTAATTTGCTTCCATGGTGTTAACACTGGCATCACTGTTTTTGGAAGTCACCTACTCTTCTGATACCTGAACATGAACCTGATTTCTTCTTTTCCATTACCTTTAATGAGGTTCATGATGGATCTGACAGCCTAGGCTAGATTATGTTAAAGATATTGACATGAGGGAGGACTGTGAGCCAGGAGAAGCAAGTTTCCACTAACTACATAGACCAAGTAATAGGCTACAGAAGATACAAATTTACATGTTTTGATTCAGACCAATTCAAATTAATAGTGCTTTAATTATTTTAGAAGACACAATGGCTAACTTGTCCTCATAAAATACTTAATGTGAAAACAATGGGTGAATAATATTTAAAATAAAAGTGTTAGTCTTGTTTCCTTCAATATAATTTATCATCTACCATGTAGTGTGGATAAAGACAGAAATCCACATCCATCATGTCTGACTTCTAACAAGCTGTACATTCTCCATAACCTGGCATATAAACCGATTTAATCTTGGGTATGAAAATATTGACAGAAAAATCCCAGTTTCTATTTATTATTTCCAGATCTCAAAAGCTGAGAATGTTTTTGAGTTGTTTTCTGACATGAAGTATTCTTTGAAAGAGTTGATAGTACACACACAACTATTTGAAAGATGACCGAAGGGGATTCCTATATATGGATCTGAAGCAGGGAATTTTTCTATTTTTTTTAAGTGGTCACACATATTTACAACAAAGAATTCCAGCAACATAGCGTTCCAGAGGTTTTTCTCCTGCCCAAAGGATGTATGAATTTTATGAACACATACTTGAATTTTGGTTTAATTTTAATCATCTTACTTTGAAGTCTACAAAGAACAACTCCTCAAATCCTCCAGACACACACACACACACACACACATTCACCTATACGTATTATCATTATTTCAAGATCAAAGGTAAATAACTTAAAATATGTATCATTAGGATTGAGAAAACGCCACAGTGCTGACATCAGTAAGCATGAAATGTACTTGATCCTGGGATGGTGTGAAAATGGTGAGTTAGCAGACTGAAGAACAGATGGCCCCTAATCACCCCATGTGGTTAAACACACAAATGCCTTTCTCAGAGACGCTGTACCTTTGCCCTGTCTGTCCCCTCTAGGCTGGTTCTGTTATATTAAGAAGTAATTGTCTTTTTGGCCCTCCTTGCAATCAGCTTTTGAAGTCCATGGCCAAGAAGGCAGTGTGAGAATACCATTAGGAGAAAGGTGTTTGCTTAAAGACAATATTCTGGACAAGAACCCATGGACTCTTGATAGTCTAGCAGGGAACCACAAACTCAAGTCAATATCTTCTAATCCCTTGAGGATTCGGGAACTGCCCACCATAAAAACATAATGGGCTGTTTATCTGAGCTGCCAGGAGATAACATCTTAAAGTTAAAATCTGGCTTAAGTACTGGTGACAGGAAGCAGCGCAAGAGTTGAATACCTCCCCCGCCCTGGGAAAAGCAACATGTGAACAACCAACATAGAGATACCACTGGATGCACTTTTCTCATGATAATGAGAGGCACAATTTTCCCAGCATTCCTCTGTTAAATAAATTAAGTGTACTTGGTCAGAAATGGATGGACCCCACCCCTTACTCCACTTGCATGCTTTACACTGGTTTTGAAGTTTGGGAATGAGTTAGGAAATATTCCCACTGGCACAATCAAGTGAATTCTTGTGGCACATTTTGACTTCTTTTCAAAGAATGCTTAAATTCTGTGACATTAATCATGATCATCTACAAAAATACTACCAAGATTCCCAACAATATGGTTTATTCCCAGGGCTCCCATACTGCATAGATCACAAGTATCTATTTATATATTTATATATATTCACACACACATACACACATACAGAGAGAGAGAGAGAGTCTCAAGAATATACCTTTTTTTGGTTTGTTTTTTTTTTTTTGTTTTAAGATTCAATTTTATTTATTTATTTATTTTTGAATTGTACACTTTTTTTTTCTCTTAAGAATATACTTTCTCCTGTGAGTCCTTGACTATCTGCTGGAACTGAATTAAAATATCTCAAAGTGAGGGGAAAAAAAACCCTCCCTCTCTAAAGTCTATTATTTGTCTGTATCGCTGACATTAGGAGAAAGAAAAGCTAAGCCTGATTCTTAAACTGTGTCTATTGGACACATATTATGGTGGAGATTTTACAACCATTTGTTTCTAGTGAGCCTGTTTGCTATTATCAGTTAAATGGAAGAATCCGATGCCTACAGAGGAATTTTTGTTTTTGTTTCAAATATGTGAATCTCTAAATTTATGGACAGTGATCAAATTAACTACTTAATTGCTAGACTTCTCCTAATCTCATATTATGGACATTTTAGCATATATAAGTATGACCGTAAAAGAACTGCATTTCAACTGTCTTGGTTCATTTTAACCATTTCCTGAACATTCAATAGGATTTTTTTCATAATCAATCTTATTTAATCATAAAAATAGGTCCAGATATCAATCTAATATTTTTAATTTAATCTTTTTAATCCTCTAATCAGCATATAAAAGTTTATAGTCTATTGTGTTACTCTCAGCAGTCATATTATTTAACATTAGTTTCAACTTAATCACAAGCTTTGCCTGGTCTTACCTACTTAATTTTCTTCTGTCTACCCTTTAAATACCGCTGTAAAGTGATAAAGGAAAAGTTTCAAGTAAAATTGCTCTGAAATGTGTCGAAACAGTTTCAATCACAACCGCAGTGTTTTATACAGTAAAGCTACCCTTGCAAACAGCTGTCACTGGAGGCCGAATCTCAGGGAGCGTATACTCCATCCCCAGCAGGATTTCTTCAGGATGACTGAGAACCGGAATGTCTGCCCTGCCCTACTTTCTGTTACAACTAGGAAACTTTTTATTGGCTTTAAGAATTTGTTTAATCAAATCCTACTGAAGGTCTTTTTTCACTCCTGGGGCTGTTTAGTAAGATATAGATTAGAGCAAAGTCTTCTAATAGGTCCTTAGGAGAGTCATAATGGTGAGAGCTACCAAAGGGTGGGGAAATGATCAGTCTCCAAAAGACTGCTTTTTGCCAAAACTAAGGAGAAAAATGAGGCCTTGGCAGGACAAACTCCCTGTGTTTGAAACAAAACTATGAGAGAAAAGTATGTCAGTAAAAAGATTTCCCCATAGGTTTGTTTGGAATAGAATTTTCAATATAATGACGATAAAGCACTTTTGGAGAACCCCCTCTAAGAATGTTTCATTTCCAATAGGATTGCCTGTGAGCAACAGAAACAGTTGACAAGGGCAGGGGAAAACACTTGATAGAATAAACTGTATTACTGTAATAAATAAGAATATGCCTAGTTCAGTTAGACATTTTGTTGGAGTTCCTAGAATAATTATTTTTCTGAGTAATCAAATTAGCCCATACAAAAAAGGAAAGTATTTGCTTTTTTGTTTGTTTGTGTTTTTTGTACCTAAGGAGTAGAAAGTGTTTAATGCTGTTTATAAATGAAACATTACTTTGCTCTAATTGTGTAAACTTTCTGAATCCAGGACTCTCGCTGGTCTTATTTCTTTGAGTGTTTTCTAACAGATTTAATCACCTGTAGTAATAATACTTGTTTACATCTAGCATTGTGCTAAAGAGTTGAACAAAACAAATTGTGTAGACTTACTGATATAAGAAAGAATTTTACGAATTTATTCAGGGGGAAATGAACAAAACTATTCTGTAATTTTACTGCATGAGCTTTTTATACATTCAGAGCAGAGAGTATGTGTATTGATTAGAGTAGGAGAAAGGGGATGCTCTGAAAATTGATGGAGAGGCAAAAGTTGTAATGCTAGAAAAACCTGGATTGGCCTCTTATTAACTATGTGACTTTAAGTGAATTGCTTACCTCCCTAAACCTCAAGTTTCCTCATTTGAAACGCAGAAAAAACAATTGAACTTTATTCATAGTTTATGTAAAATACTTTCATAGTACCTAACCAATGGTAAGTGTTAAACTCAAATTAGTTAAGTGGTAATAACTGTGTTTAGAAGCAAATATGCTCAAATACCCATTTTCATATTTCCTCACTTCTTCATTGTATATTCTTCCTTTTGCTACTCTTTCAAATTGGCCTCCAGTGGAACTTCCTCTTCCACTTTCTGAAGGTGTTCATAGACTTTCTATATTTAGCTTCCTTAACTTTCTCTTCTACCATTATCTCACTTGAAAAAAAGATCAGTTTTCACATACTTGCAGAAAATGTTAACAGTTTTCTTATTGCTTTTGCCACCTATTTACTGTCAGGTCTTTAGCTATCTTTCTGCCAAACACTCTCATATGTCCTATCTAAATCTTAATGTACACCCAGATAAAATGGAGTCCTTAACCCATTCCTAAGGTGTCTTTTCCCTTTCGTTGTCAGTCACCATTAGTTGAGAATGTATATTTGGCTCGCCCTGGCTCAAGATCTTCGTAGTCCAGTATGCTTTCCCCCTCTCAATTTTATCAATCTGGAGTCACTTTAATGTTCCAAATGGAATTGGAGCCAGATACCTCATATTCTACTTACCTCCATATGACCTTTACACAACTGGCAAAGGATATAGGATTGGAATAATCCTGGCCAAGATTGGGAACAGAGATTCTGCTGAATGTCTGAAGCTTCAATGCTCATAATTATAATAGGCACAATTCCTATCTTTCTGAAAACACCCAACAATTGGAACAACTACAAGTTTTAAAATATCTTGGACATAAAGTATGAATTTTCGCTCCTTTAAATAGAGAAAGTTTATTTTTACTTTATTGAAAAGTAAAAATATACTGAAGTAGTTAGGTTTATTTTTCCACTTTATATGTCCATACAATGGAAGCAGAGGTTAATTATGAAGGCAATACTCTTCTTCACAAGCCTAATATATTAAAAAAAAAAAAAAAAAGGCAATAAAGCCTGTGCAGTTAAGTTACAGAATTCAAAGCATAGCTATGTTAGGTAGGCATCATGTTGCCTCTGGTTGATAAAGTAAAACTACCTTAAGATGAGAACTTGGCCCTCATATGGATTAAAATCTACTTGGATAATTTAAAATATATATATGCATCAGGAAAAAATTTGCTCTAAAACTCATGGATGCATGAAATATCACACTGGTTTAATTTTTTAAATCAAATTTAATCTAGTTCTGAGCTTCCCACTTGATAGCTCCTTAACATAATGTTACCCGGGAGCCCTCATAGCATTCCCAAAGTCAGGTGTAAGACTCAAGTAGAGGGTAGATGGGAATCACACAACTAGTAAAGCTTCAGAGGGGCCTGTAGTGTTGAGTCCATCATGGTTGCTCCTGCCCACTCTCCAAGCTCATGAGGTCCATTGGAAGTCACGTTGCTTCACTCTGTGCCAAGCAGAGGGGCAGGAATGACTTTTCTATTTTTACTCCCAATTTCACAAGCTCTTGGTGTTCTGTTGCTGTAAGAATTTATGTTATGACCCATCTGCATTCTTCCCCCTTCCTGGAAACCTATTAAAGGAAGATAAACCACTCTAACATTTGCAGTACTGACCATTCTTTCATTTAGGGAATTTTTAACATGTGCCTCATTCTCCATTTCCTTCTTGACATCTACTCTCCACTCTCCTCTATGCCCTAGGAGACCAGCCCCCACCGACTACATCACCAAGCTTCCTTGAATCTAGGTGAGTGTGGTCGATGGGGGCGCTGGCAGGAACCAGAATGTTTGCCCTCAGCCTACTCTTGCCTGCTCCTACTCCTGCCTGGTCATGAGCTGCATTCTTCTACCTAAGGTCACAACTCCTATTACATGGCTTTTTTTCAGCGCAGCTACAGCTCATTTCAGCTTTTAGTAACAGTCCTCTCCCCTCACTCCTCAGGCCTGAAGTTGCAATAGCTTCTCACTATTACAATTAATGGAGCCTTGCCCCCATTTCAGTAAAAAGTCTCTTTATTAAGCTCTCTTCCTTGACTCTTTGAGTTCCCATCTGTTTTCTGTGAAAACCCTGACAGATGTTGCTGAGGATGCAATTGTGAATGGAAAACATAAATTCACTACCTTCATGGACTTATTTTCTAGACAGGGATGGGGGTAGGGGATTAAGACAATTAACAAATGTACAATTAAGCAAACATAGATAGTAGTATCAGTGAGTGTTAAGTGAAAATAAAAATAAAGTGACGCAACTGAGAGTGTCTTGATGACTACATTAGATTTAGTATTCTCCCTTCCATCTCTGGGAAACAACTCCTGGGATTGTGCCATTTCTCTTCCTGTAACCCAAGCGCTAGCCTGCCTTCCCTTCCCCTTAGTGATGATCCATATTAATTATCCATAATAAGCCTGGACTCCCAAGCAAAAGTCTGGTGGAGGTTGTCTTCTGGTACCATTTTTCCCTTAAACCACAAAAGCTATCACTAGACTTTGAAGACCAAAGAGCCCAAAGGTCTGAGACTTCTCTGTATATAGCATAGGGTATCTGCAAGGGAAAATTGTGTGCTAGCAATAGAGAATTATCTTCTCATTTTTTTTTCCAAAAGGAAGAGCCAGGTACTAATTAGCATTTCAATAGATTGTTTTTGCCATACACACATGCCAGAAAATTTTGATTAACATAGTAGACAGGATAACTAAACCTTTCTGGCCCATATTTTTATCACCTGCATTTGGATTTATTCCAGTACTAAAATTATATGATGGATTTATGTTTTTATATGCTAAATGAGTGACAAAAATAAGTCCTCTAGGATTTCAAGACATCACTTCAAATCAAAGTGGTTAGGGCAGGTTGAAGAGGGAATGACATTCAAGGAACTCTGTGTTCTGCTCCCAAACTCCCTTCATTGTGCTTTTCCTCCTTCTCTGCACAGGTGGTACAACCAAAAGGCTCCTACCTTTCCTTTCTCTGTAGCTTGCTTGGTGTATTCTTTGCCCTCAAAGTTCTTCCTCCCACATTCCTGGGTGAACTACCAATCCTTGTGCTCCATCCTAAATGTCCTCTCCACCTTGAAGTATCTCCTGATTTCTCAGTGGACACTCTTGTTGACCGATCATAACACTCTGTCCAAATCTCCCTGGCTGTTTATCCTTCTGTCTTTGTACTATTGTAATCTGTGACCTTGCCTTATTTCTCTTAGTGACCTGTAGGCACCTGGGGATTTAATACAGCATTTTACACAGAATTGGTGGATGTACACCAAGGCCACCTAATTCCTTAGAAGTTAGATCAGATGTATTCAATTCTCCTTTCCATTGACTTTAGAAAGCCCATTTTCCTCCCCAATATTATGCAAATGTCCAAGGGTTCAGGTGGTGAGGACATTAAGAATTTATGGTCTCATGGATGTCTTAGTTCTGTACAACTGCTAGTGTTTATAAACACACATTAAAGATTATTGTCACATCTTGCAAGTGTCATTTTTATCTTTGGCAATACCAACTGGATATGGAATTCAACACAATTTCTGTGAAGAAGCAAACCTGCAATTTCTGTTTTGAAAGCCTTTTTGTCTGTAGGTAAGTTGGAGGCATTTACCTTGAGATGAGATGAAAATGTAACATTTCCACTTCTTTAAAAGTATTTTAGCCATTCCTGCAATTTAAGCTATGGTCTCTTGACATGTTGCAAAGTCCTTATATTCCTTATTTTCTTTTCCCATTATCTCTCTCAAACCATCTTCAAATTTCTTGTGCAAAATAGTTTAGCTATTTGTTTTGTTGCTTTGTCTCATTAACCCATAAGATCTGGGTCCCATCTTTCACCCTCAAATAGCTTATCAATGTATTTTTCTAAGTAAAGAAGTTCCTTTTCCAAGGGACATTTTGAGGTTTTTTTTTTTTTTTTTTTTGTACTTCACAAATTAATGAATCTTCTTAGAAAAGATGAAAATTTTAGAAATAAGCATAGCATAGAAGCTGAGAACCACATGAATTACAGTACCTTTACATAGTCAGTACTTAATAATTATTCATTGAATACATTGATATATATTTCAGAGTTAAACATATCTAGTTTTAGATTTAGCTCAGTATCTGGTTGATAATTGGAAAACTATTTCCCTCTCTTATTTTCAGTTTTCTCATTTGTGAAAATGGACAGAAAGACTTATATTACCAAGTTGTTATGATATTTAAATGAAATAATATTTTAAAATTTTTGAAAACTAAAAAAATATCCAATAAATGGAAGAATTATTATTATAGGTTTTTTCCTTCCTTTTCATTAAAGCCAACTCAGAAAATGTGTTATGTGTCAAATTAACATTTTTACTGAAAATTAGTCTAATGCAATGGTTCTCTACTAAAGGTGATTTTGTGATCCAGTTTTGGTCACATTTGGATGTTACAATTCAGGGATGCTCCTACCTCTATTGGATAGAGGCCAGGGGCAGGGGGCTGTGGGGGGACACTGCTGAGCATCCTACAGTGTACAGGACTGTCCCCATAGCAAAGAATTATCTGGTCCAAAATGTCAATAATGTTGAAGTTGAGAAATACTGGTGTGATTATAAGATTAAAAAAAAATAAAACCATATGCGATATAAACTGAAAAGATTATTTAAAAAATAGTGTAACCCTCTATTGCTTAGAAGTTACAATAATACATATCTGTGTTAAACTTAGACAAGCCTGTGATTTAGGTATTCCGGTTTTACAAGATCCCTGAAATTGACATTATACCAGAACTTAGATGGTATGTTTTGTAATTTTTTATCCCTGCACTACAAATAATATTAATCTTAAATATTTAAACTACCTGAAGAGGCATTTTTAGTGAAAAAAAAAAATCTAATTATTGGCAGCACATAAAAATGAACATTCTCTCTGATTTAAAATGTTCCATTTCTCTTTTTGGGATAAAGACTAGACCAAAGGCTATACAAGTATATATGAATAATGCAATCGTTTCCACATATGGCTACTTTTCATGGTCAAACTTTCTCTTCTTCTTATGCAAATCTCTTCCACTTCCCTATTGGAGAAAGAGATCTTAATTTTCTATGTTTAAAATCTGTTTGTATTCAAGACAGTCATTCGTATCGGAATAATAGAATTTAAACTGCTTGACATAAAAATCCTTTTCATTTTTAGATGGAGGCTGTTGTCAAAGTAGGATAGGAGGAAGTCTGGCAATCCATCTGATGATTATTTAATACTTAAGGGATTAGGCTACTTGACATACTTGGTACCTCCCTTCTAGACATATATAGTCCAAGATTCTAAGGTAATGACATAGCAATACACACTTTACCACCCTCCTCCTTTAAAAAAAAATATGTAAAATTTTCTTTCTGTTTCATTTGTACCACATGTGCCTGACCCTATGCCAGAAAATAAGAGAAATCTTATACCAACCTTCCTAATTACTATTGACATCATGGAGTATGTAAGTTTTCCTTAAAGCTTGGAGCGGTTGTTCAGTAGATATGAAAAATGAAATTTTATTCCAGAGAAGTGAATAAGGTTTGGGAGCTGGGAATGTAAAAAGAAAACTAAGGCATTGACTAACAGTGAGGGGATTAAATATTAGGATGCAGTTAGGGACTTTCAAGGAGTCTCAGACTGTAGGCAACTAGAAATAGATCTGTACATTCTAATTTTTCCCCTCAATATTCCCCCAAGAAAGGAAGCCTGAGAAAAATACATTTCAGCTTCCACTTCTTACCAGAATCACTCAAGATAAAATACAAAGATAAAATTATCACTGCAAATTAGCTCTTTTGAATAATTCATGTACTGGGTAATTAGTGGTGTTCTGGTAAATGCTAACAAACTGGCTTTTCAAAAATAAATTAATAAAAAGGCCTGTGATGCAAATATTCCCACCAACTAATTTCAAGCTACCAACATGAAGTCATTGAACATGAGTTGAGAAGACATGTGCATCGGCATACTGTCATATAATATCATTAGCATCTAGATACAATAAAAATACATAATCTCATCGATAATAGCAAAATGTAGTATGATAATGAGTTTTGAGTATATATTACCTTTTTTTAAAATATATTTTTGAAATTGTAAGTTCATAGAAGTTAGTTTTTAATAACGGTTGTGCTTAACACCAAGCTCACAAAACTTCAAAACGTTTGACAATCAGACCTCGTGAACCAGTAGGAGCAGTTCTCAGCAGGCCGATGATGAGGACAGTTCTTTAAACTTCCCATTTCACTTTGCCTGTATAGGGTTGGAACTTTACATAAAAGAACAAAAAGCCACTGATGGTGTAATGAAGGTCAATACATTAGAAGCAAAACATAATTTTTGAAATTTTCCATTAAGAGCATAGCACAGAGGAAACCCTGGAGTAGGGAGTTCACTATAAAATAGAAAGAGGTGGAATAACGTACAGTAGTATTTGGAAACAGTAAATATTGTTGTCTATTATATGATAAAGCTAAATGAGGTTATAGAAAAAATGTAGAATGAGGAAGATGATTATAGAAACTAAGAAGCTTTTAGCTTGTTCATATTTGCATTTAGTTGTGAGAGGCTCCAAAATTCCCATTTACCATGTTCAAATACATCTCATATGACCATTTACTAACAACATTAAATCAGTTTGTGTTTGTGAGTATATGTGCATGTTTTCAAATGTGGCATCTGCCAGACCAAATTTGAAGTGTACAGTTTTTATTGTGTCCTTGAAATCTTTTGTAATTAGAGCATGAATACCAAATAGACATTTTCTTTGGAGTGCATGAAAATTTAAGGTACATTTTTGTATTTATGACAAGAGAATTGGTAGTTAGCGAAACCATTGCTCTGGATTTTCTAGTCTCTTTCTTGTCCTCAGAAAACCACTATAAACTACTTTTTTCAGTGGATTAAAACAAAAGGATAATGCTTTATTTTGAAGGGGGAAAGAATAGCAGAAGATTGTACTTAAAGAGAGAAAAATTACAAAAAGCTATGCACCACAATGAAGCTTTGAAAAGTAAGCCCTGAAAAAATGGAAAAATGACAATTTGTAAATCAGGAGTCCAGAAGTTGTGTTTTATGATTATGTTGCAGTTTAATTTCTTTATATCTTTCTACCATTGCTAAAAAAGCAGCCAGAACTTCAAAGGGAGCCTGCATGTGTTCCGAATCAGGACTTCAGAGCTGATGTCTGACAGCCCAGAAATTAAAACGAAATAAATGTGCTGTTTAAACTCCCATTTTTTCCAACAACAACAACAAAAAAAATCATTTTTATGCATTTTGGGGTGTTGTGTTTTTTTCTTTGTTAATTTCAAAATTCTGTTCCCGTGGATTTTTCTTCATTTACTACTTATGGGTCTGAGCCTAAAATGTGTAGGATTCCCAAGGACTTCAGAGGGAATTTCAGACAACCAGAGGGGGTGTCAAGACTTTGGGATCAGCCTTTGTGACATTTTCTGTACGTTAAAACAGATTCCCCTTTAAAAAAAAGAAAGAAAGACAAAGACAAAGAACCTTAGTTGTTAGGCCATGCCCAAACACCTGCATTTGACTGTTCTTGCATTTTCTCAGGATGACTGAGACAGACATCTCCAAAGAACAAAGGCTCGGGTATGGTTTGTGTTTGAAAGTGCACTAGCATGGATTTGAAACATCAGTCACTAGCCAGAAATTTGGCAGCCATTTCTTGGAGGGCTGATGAGAGAAATTAGAGTTTGACACGGAGAGCTGTTTATGTAGGGGTAAAGGTGAGTCCTTGACTCATGAAGAATCACGAATTCAAAGGAACTTGATGTCATCTAAAACAACTTCTTAGTTTTGCAGTGAGGACAGTGAGGCTCAGAATGGTAATGTGGTTTGCTTAACAAACAAACAAACAAACAAACAAACAAACAAACAAATGCAGCTAGTACACGGGTGGCAAATTTTGATAAATTCTGTTTTGTGACCAATGAAGTGGGTATTGAAGCTTTGGGGCTTCAGAGGGATCAGGCACATAAATGCTTTGTGTCTAGGCGCTACTTTCTACCTGACTATCAGAGCCATTATTCTCAATCTACCTCTGCCGTCCTCCTTTAATAGATATAAACAAAGAGGCAGGAAGTGTGGGAAAATGGCAGCCAGGAGCAAAGGGCTTCCCCACCACATATGTGCAGAGAAAAGAGGAGAAAAGCAAGCAATTCTGGGCATATCCTAAATTTAACGGGCTTGAGTCCTTTTTTTCCTCTCCAACAATGCCATCCCAAAGGCTCCACATCTGGCCTGCAGAGCATCCCAGAATGTTTATTTCCGGACCTTGAGAGGCTTTCTTGAGCATTGCTGGGGTAGAGTCCATGTTTTTATTCATGCTAAGTTACATTCTGAGAGTGTATGATGCCCAAACAAAGGAGACCATACACTTCGGTTTTCATTTTGTCTTAGAAGTCCTGTGTGCATTTGTGATGGGGAGAAAATAGTCTGTAAAGGTGAGCTGAAATATGCTTAAAGTTCACAAATATAAAATCTTTATATTTTCCTTGGAAAAGAGCAAAAAGAATGCCAGAGTCCTGGTCTGCCTGGCTCAAACATGGTTACAATATTTGCAGTCAGTTATGTCTGAGAACTTAGATCCTAGCCCTGGCACTGCTCAAAATGTCTCCCTGCACACGTGTGAGGAAACTTACATCTTATTTATTCAACAAATACAACTGTATTTGTTACTGGCTGACATGCCAAGAATTGAAATGTTGATTCATTCTTTCAGAATCTCACATTGGGGGGAAAAAGATAGAGAGACATATGTACGTGAGAAAAGACAATATCTGATTAAGCAAGTTCTGTAGGCAAATCGTGTGAGGATGAAGGAAATTTCTCTGAATGTAGTAGTGGGAAACTGTAGAACTGGGTCTTACTGATGGTGAGACATAGATGAGAGGAGGAGGAGCAGTGGAAGAATGACATAAGCAACTGTGTCATGGTGATTCCCAACAATTTGCTGGGCTTTACATGTACTAGGCATTGTGTTAAGTAATTTCCATGCATTAGCCCATGCATTCATTATAACTTTAGATATTATTACCCCTTAATTTACAGAAGAAGAAATGGAGACTCTGAGAAATTAAGGGACATGGCTGAGATTACACTCACGACAGTGAAAGATGAAATTCAACCTCCAAAATCTGTGCTCTTATCCAATGCACTCTCCCAAAGAAAAACCTGCAGCCTATTCAGAAAAGAAAATTTGACAACGATGGCCTCTTGGGATGAAGCTGATTATGTAGGGCCTTTATGCCAAGCCATGTGGTTTAGGCATTATAATTGACAGACTCTGAAGTGTCATATCTAGCTGATCTATTGGCAGGAGTAGGGACACCAGGAGAAGCTGAAGAAGATGGATAATGTAAATATTTAGGCATGTTCAATTTGAGTAAAGAACAAGATGTGCAAAGAAATGCCTTGTCAGCAATTTTGGTTGAAGATTAGAGTAGGAAAGGAAAGTAGGGGGAAGTGAAGATTTCAGTCTTTGACTTAGTGTTAATTTGACTCTGTGACAGAGGAAGTGTTCACTGACTGTAGGGAGAGAGGAGAGCTGAGGGCAGTCTTTGTACCTAAATCTTCTCAGGTAGAAGGAAGGAGAGGAGCCAGCAACTAGACACAGAAGAGAGGAAGAGAGAAAGCCCAGGACAGTGGTGTCGCAAGGCCACTTGAGAAGAGTTTCATAAAGCAGGGGAAATTAAAAATGGTAATGATACAGACAGAGTAGCATGAAAGAAACAATATATATGCTAATTTGTGTAAATGAGATATTTAAATAAATCTCAATATTTACAAATTTTCCCACTTTTTATGCCAAGAATATATATAAGAATTCTTGGCTTTTTTCAGGCGATCATTAAAAGTTACCCATAAATTCAGACACCAAAATAACCGTAGCATTTATCACTTTTTCTTGTTTATCTTCTGGCTTTCCTCCACTAACAAGTTAGCATATTCTTGGCTAAAGCATTTGTATACAGCCAGTTTAACATATATTCCCACAAATGCCTCCATCTCAATTGTTTTAGCGGAAAACCAAACTTTAGCGGATTCAATTATTTGATTGAAACAATCAATTAAAATGATTAAGTGTTTTGTGTGTGTGTGTGTGTGTATTAATGGTGGCAGTTAGGTATAAACAGATTTCACAATAACTCCCTGTGTTTTAATCCCAGAAGCCTGAAAAGGTGTTTTCCATTGAGAATCAAGGTCTCTCAAATTTACTTGTCTGGTTATTTCAACACAGCTCAAGTTCTTTTTGTCTTATAATATTTTATGTCACATCCTCTATTCAAATCAAGGTTTTGCCCTTTGAATTACTAGGTAGTAAAGAGGCCAAGCACAATGTAAAATGTTCTCCAGTAAATGCTTGCCTTAATAAATAATAAGACTTGATCAATTCAAAGACCTAATCCTAAAAAATAAATTAAAAATAAAAATAGATACACTCAGGGAAAAAATCTATTATCTTTAGACACATGAAGTCAGAAAGGCACTTATGTGTCAGTTTGCAAACTATTGTTTCCAAAGAGCTACCCATTATCATGTCATGTTGGCATTTTACTCTTTGTAATTCATCACTAGAGTAGCCAAAATGGTGGTAACAAGGTTTAGTCTTAAATGTTAGTAGATAGTTCTTTCTAAGATGATATTTTGGGAGAACGAGGGCATAATTCCACCTATGAAATCTTTCTAATAGAGGGAAAAACGTTTTGTGATTCCAGAATTAACAAAGTTTTAGAACTCTTACCATGGGCTGGAAGCTTTGCCAGGAGTGTGATAGATATTAATATTGAGATGAAGTCCCAAATCTAAAGTTTCCTGAGAAACTGATATAAACTCACTGTGTTGGGGCCTGTGATGGTTAGGCTAATATGTCAACTCAGCCAGGTAATCGTGTCCAGGTGTTAGGTCCAGCAAGCACTGGGCTAATTGTAATACAAGAGCATTTATGGGCTTCGATCACCAGTGAGTTTACTGCATGGATGGCTGATTACATCTGCATCAATCAGGGTGATTACATCAGCAATGGATGATGCTTTTATCCAATCAGTTGAATGCCTTAAAAGGGGAAGTGATTTCAACATTCAGAGAGAATTTCCCGGCTCGTCTTTGGATAGCCAACTTCTCCCAGAAACTCATCAAGGACCTTTCATCAGACTTTCATCAGAGCCCCTGGCTTGCAGCTTGCCTGCGGAACCTGGACTTGTGCATCCCCACGGTCGCGTGAGAGGCTCTTACAAAATCTCATATTATTGACAGATATCTCCAGTTGATTTTGTTTCCCAAGAGAACCCTGACTAATACAGGGCCCTTCCTGAAAGCAGATGTAATGGGGACTAGAGAGAAGAGGAGTACAGCACTTGGGAGCTGTGATGTAACCCAGGGCAAGGGAGAGGCAAAAGGGCAGGTTGAACATGCTACCTCCCACCAGTTTCATGGAAGCCTCTGGAGTAACAATGCACTCTGTTATTTTGATTTCAATTTTTATTTATCTTCTAGGAAATAAAATAAAGCTGGACCAGATTTTTGTTTGTTTATTTTTTTGCTGGCAGGCTTAAATTGTTGACTACTACAAATTTATAAAAGATATGAAAGGATCAACACAAATGGCAAAGATGGGAGAGGATTTTAAGACACTTCAGTCAGATGCACTCAAGAATCAATTGAGGGACTTATTTTAAAGGCAGAGTCTGGGACTCACCCCAGAGATTTACATTCAAACTTGATCAGGAATAAAGCTCAGGAATCTTCATTTTTAACAAACACAGTTTGTAGATGATGTTTGTCACTTAATAAACTGATTCTGAAATTTTAAGTATTTTTGGTTAGTCTGAACTGATACTCTTAGAGGAAAGTGATAGATCAAGCTGAATTGCATATTCCAAGTGCATTTCAGTTTGATTCTCAGCCTAGCACATTTGTGAACATCTTTAGTTTGAAAACCAGTTACTTAATCTCATTATAGTCTCTTGTTGAAAAATTTTCACAACTTCCCAGTTCTAATGATTGTGGAATTACCACCAGATTATATTCTTTCATTTAGTCTGCTATATACCCAGCCTGTTTCAAAAGTTCTGGCAACTGCTCTTCATCTTTGATCTACCTATCCTGAATTTGGCCCCTGCTTATCTCATTCTCTCAACATTCAAGTTCACTGTCTTGCACCTTCTTTCAGATCCCTTAAGTGTCTTGAAGTGTTTATTAGTCAGCCAAAGGGGTGCTGGTGCAAAATACCAGAAATCGGCTGGTTTTTATAAAAGGTATTTATTTGGGGTGGAAGCTTACAGTTACCAGGCCATAAAGCATAAGTTACTTCCCTCACCAGAGTCTATTGCCACATGTTGGAGCAAGATGGCTGCCAACATTTGCAAGGGTTCAGGCTTCCTGGGTTCCTCTCTTCCCAGGGCTCCATTTCACTCTGAGCACAGCTGCTCTGCTCTCTCCCATGTGCTTACTTCTCGGGCTCCAGCTCAAAAACTCCAACTAACTCCTGTACCTTGTCGTTTTTCTCTGTGAGTCCCTGCCCTACAGACATGGCCCAATCAAAGCCTTAATCATTATTTAATCCAGCAAAAGTGAAACCTCTGAATCCAATACAATCTAATATGCCCAGACCAGTTCACAAACATAATTCAATATCTGTTTTTGGAATTCATAAACAATATCAAACTGCTACAAAGTGTTTGGCTGAAATGCTACCACCCTCCGTGAAATGCTTTGCGTTACAGTTATGAAGGTTTCATATAGTATTTTGCTATAAGTTTGGATATTAGCCCTTTGAAGAAAATTTTGCAAAACTTTAAAATGCAAGACCTCTAGCATGACAAGGGAAGGCTCCTTTTTCATGCCTCAAGCTTCTAATGTGGGAAAGCAGGGGGGAAAAAAACGCAGGATAACAAACCACGAGACAATGTACTTTGAATTATTCAACTTTCTTCCCCAAGGCATGACAGTTAAATTGAGGTGCATGATGAATATAGAAGGGAGTTCTTATTTTTATCCACCTTTATTTTTATTCAATGATTTTTTAAAATGGCAGGTGGAAATATTTTGGTATTTGAAATAAAGACTTCAAAAAATCCATATTGGCGAGTAGAACCATGGCATTTGTAAAGATTACATGAGAAACTGGCCATGTTTGCACTGCAGATTTTCTGCCACAGTAGTGGGGAATGGATGGCTTTTTAAAGAACTATCCTATTGGGCTTATGAAAAAAGCATTAGATTCTCATGGGTTTTGCTAAATGCTGTTTCCTTTGTAAATGTTCTTTAAGCATTTCAATTAAATGCAATTTATTTTAAAAATCAGCATTAACAAATATGTAATAGAAGCCTATGTATTACAGAATTCTTAATCTTTAACAAATACATTTGGAGCCAATTCATATTTATTTAACATACAATTGCTGTCTAATTTGATCTAAATTAAATGGTTGCTTGAAACCTATAATTTGGAAGGTTCCTTTTATGGCAGAAAAAAAAAAAAAGAAATCATCAGTTTTGCCCAGAGGGTAGATACTTATCTTTTAAAATCAGGTATTTTGGTCTTGAAATTAAAAACCTAGGCTATTTGGGAAATGCAATTCCTAGGAATGTTTTGGCAAAGAGACATATGTCCCCATTTTCCTTAGAAGAGAATAATTTGTTTTTCTACTATTGAACAAACCTTCAAAATTTAGCTGACTCTTACCAGGCATTTTGAGGACGAATTATCATATCTTACTTATATGCATCTGTTTTTCTTGAATGTATACCATGATGACTTAATAGTGGGGCTTCTGTTGATATTGCTTTTGTTTTTTTATGTTTGTTTTTAAGAAAAGACCAGGGGAGTGAGTGTGGTTCAGTAGTTGAGTGCCTGCTTCTCATGTAC
The DNA here is from genome assembly GCA_026826555.1 of Tolypeutes matacus. Classification (NCBI taxonomy): domain Eukaryota; kingdom Metazoa; phylum Chordata; class Mammalia; order Cingulata; family Chlamyphoridae; genus Tolypeutes; species Tolypeutes matacus. The sequence continues at coordinate 6,419,941 of JAKSZT010053769.1, forward strand.
GAGGTCCCAGGTTCAATCCACAGTACCTCCTGAAAAAAAAAAAAGGCATTTCCTTAAAGAAAAGACCACATAACTTTGGGAATTATGGAACAGGCAATGTGCTTGCTGAAAATATCAATTAAAAAAAAATAGTCATGAAGTAATCATAACGACAAATAGGATAAGCTTTTTGGCAATGGTCACTACAAATGTTGGCATAACCATCATTATCTGAGCTGAACTCAGGAAGCACTGTCATCAGTTAATGTTGAGCTGGAATTGAAATACAAGCGTAGGTCCAAGGGTGTGTTTGGAAAGGAATTTGAAGGTTTTATATATATTTTTTGAGGTGGTAGGTGTGGCACATGTCTTTTCCAACTAGTAAATATTGGAAGACTCAAAATGGATATTTACTATAAGTTAAAGCTTGAGGAGGAAGGATGGGCTACAATTAATCATTAACATTTGAGAACTGTTGTTTAGAAAGGAATGTTGCTGTGATTGCAGCACTAATTCATTAAACTAGTGCTTCGGTATCATTTGGATTTAACTCCATGCAAAGTGATTTTAAGGACAGATCCTGGAATCAGCTGACCTAGATTCTTATCACAGCTTTGTCACTAACTGAACTAGTGGCTTGGCAAGTTAGCTGCTTTAAAACTCATTTCCCCACTTGGGGAGTTGTATGATGAGTAAATGAGATAATAGGCTTCAAGCACCTAGCAGGGTAGGTGGTTATGTCAGCTCTCACTAAAATTAGTTTATAATATAATGGTAGGGACCAACTTCTTTTGGCTCCTAACTATATCCTCAGTTGCTATCGCAGTTCCGGTCACAGCTTCTCAACAAAAGTTCTCAAATGAATGAATTTGCCACAATTTTTCTGTTGAGTCTTTTAGAAGATATGAGGTTTTCTTTTCACTCTGTATAAAACTAAATCAATAAAATTTCTTATCAGTTTTATAGACCTTGGGTAAGAAATAGTCTGTGATAAAAGGGTTTCTCTTTTGGGTGTCATACTTCTTTGAAATTGACCCTTACCAGACACACCTTTTTCCTTCTCCCAAGCCCTGAAAAAAGTTTCCCTACTCTTACTGACCATGGCATCTTTTAAATTTTAGAGAAAGGAAAATAGATATTCAGTAGCAAGTATATCATAAGAACATAAAGCATGACATTTTTCATGGTCTTGCTTTCCTTCATGATCCTACAAAAGTGCTCTCTATATCACTAAGGGTCCTGAGTTTAAAAACTGTATGATATGGTTAAGAACATGGGCTCTGGAACTTGAGGTTTTAAACCAGCTCTGCTGCTTTACCTTGAAAATTTTAATTAACCTCTCTGTCTTTCTCCTTATCTCTATAATATGAATAACAGTATTATCTCTTTTTATTTATTTATTTATTTAAACAATTTATTGAAGTATATCATTCATATATGAACATACATAAACTATAAGTGATCAGTAAACATCGTGATCTTACAAAACAAACATGTATAACATCATACAGGGCTCCCACACATCACCACCCCCCCAAACACTTTGCATTGTTGTGAAACATTTGTTAACAAATCATGAAAGAGCATCGTCAAAGTATTACTACTAACTATAGTCTGTATCTTCCTCCCCTATACATTTTTTTAAGGATTTATTTATTTATTTACTTTTATCCATTTTTACACCCCCCATTTTTGCTGTTTTTGTGTCCATTCACTGGGCAACTCTCTGTGTCCGTTTCATGCCCTCTCTTCTCATCCTTCTCCTCCTGTCTTCACTGGGATTTGATCCTCAGAACCTCTGATGTGGGAGAGAGGCATCCTACCTAAGCCTGTGCCACCTTAGTTCCTGATTTTCATATGTGGTTTTTTTTTTTTTGAGAATTAAACCAGTTAATGCATATAAAGTGTTTAGCACAGCATCTGTCATGTAGTAGGCACCAAGTAAACTTTACCTATCCTGACACTTGCAGCCAAGTCCATAAAATCTTCTTTAACCCTCTCTACTATTTATTCATCACTCACTTAAGTAGCATTTATTGAGAATGCCTACCACTGCACAAGGCACTGGATATACAATGTCAGGCAAGATGTGGCTGCTGTTCTCTAGCAACTTACAGTCTAGTAGGATAAACTGACCGCTTAGACTAGAGCAAGAGAAATGGGTATGGAGGGAGCACAGAGGAGGAACACCACTTATATTGCACAGTAGGTTCAGAATGTTGCTTACACTGAAATTAAATGATAAATAAGAATGAAATGGATTTGGAAGATTAATTCCATCAGTGAAGACTTGGAATTGTGGGCCACTATTTGATTACAGTGTTCATCAAAATTTATAGAGGTACATCTATGTCAAGTAAGAGTGAGTGTGGGGACAGAAGATGGGAGTGGAGAGAGACCATTTCTTGAAGGGTTTTAATTTAATCCTAAAAATTTTAAGATGCCAATGACAGGTGGCTGAGTGGTTGATCTGTTGGACTCACTGTTCTACCTTAATGAGTCTAGAATTTTCTTCTAGCATCCTTGCCCATCACTTAAATGGCTGTTATGCTCTTTTAGCCATCTAAGACCTTCCAGAATTTACCAAACACAAGATATTTTAGTTGAAAACACCTTGCAGTGTCCAGCCCGATGTGCCAGTGGTCACATCTCTTTAGTAGAGTCCATAGCTTTATAAATCTGCTTGAGAAAGGTCATGTAACCTACATAATCTCAGACTCATCCAGGAGTAAGGTTCTTAAATTCTTTTTCACAGTGATCCATGGATTTTGGCTTCAGTCCTGGGAAAAAGAGAAGCCAACAGCACTGACTCTGTTTGCAGTTATCACCACAACTGAAAACTCATCACACCCTCATTTTCTTTCTACAACCCACCTCCCCCAGATCCAATTGACAATTTCTTTGGGCATTGTTGAAGTACCCATCTTATCCCTCAACTTACTAGCACTGGGCACTTAGGGGGAAAATGGATAGAGAATAGTGAGAACAGATGGACCCTTTTAGTCACATGGTGATAGAGTTGGTTACTTCCTCTTACTCTAAATGAAAACACATTTTTTAAAAATTTTCTTGGGTTCTTCTTACTTATTTTAACCAGGCAGTAAACTCAGTGGTTAAGACTTCAGACCCTAAAGTTGGACAGCCTGAGGTGGGTGCTGGCTCTCCCCCTAACTAATTATAAGAATTTGGGAATGTTTCTCAACTTCTCTAACCCTTTCTCTGCTTCTCTGTAGAAAGTGGATGCTCTGTTGCTACCTCCTAGGCCTGGTGAGAGGATTAAATGAGACATCTTTGTAAAGTCCTGTATGTGGCACATGATAAACATTTAGAATTGTTGTGGTTACTATTATTTTTCTACATAACTTGTCCTTATACTCTCATTTTTGTCTTATAATCTGGAATTATGATTCTACTTTTTTTCCCCTTAGATATGTAATATTTTCAGGGGTGTGTGAAGAAGTTAGCAGCTTAAAACAATACCCATTCATTATCTCATAGTTCTAGAGGTCAGAAATCTGGGCAGATTCAGCTGGGTTCTCTGGTCTTACAAAGCCAATATCAAGGTATTTTGAGGCTCTTGGAAAGATTTTACTTCCAAGCCGTTTTGGGTTCATGACCAAAATTCAGTTCCTTGAAATTGTAGGACTTAAGTCTCCATTTCCTTGCTGGCTAGAGGTCACCAACATTCCTTTTCACTTGACTCCCACCATCTTCACACAAGTAAAGTTGTAGCAGTCCTTCTTATGCTTCAAATCTTTCTAACTTCCACAAGCAGGAGAGAATACTTGGCTTTTATGGCTCATTGATTAGATTACCACCACCACTATTATCCACTCACCCAGAACAACCTCCCTTTCAATTAACTCAAAATCAACGAAAATTCCTTTTGCCATATCAGGGTGATAGATAACTCATCCTATTCTCAGGTTCCACCTATATTCAAATGGGAAGAAATTATCTGGTGACGATGGTCACTGAGGGTCATTCTTAGAATTCTGGATACTAATTGTAATTGTAACTGATGTGGAATAAGCCTGAGTAGAATACGTTCATTCCAAATTCACTCATTCCATCAATAAACATGTACTGAGTACCTTCAATAAACATGAACATGTACTATGTACCAAGTTATGTGCTAGATTTGAAAATAGTAATCAAATCTTGGTAATTCACCTTTTTGAAATGAGTTTTAAAGAGCAGGATTGTCTGGAAATAATAAGTCACCAATGCAACTTTTCGATTCTCCTTTTTTTTTGCTCTTTCTGGAACTATAATATATACGACACATATCAGCATAAGTGAGTAATTCCAGAGCTAATTTTACTAATAGGAAATCTAAATAAATTAAAAGAATAATACTGTCTAGATGATAATGCCTAGATATCTAATAGAGTTTTAAGAAATCATGAATAGGACTGGTTGCCCAGGATGAGGAAGTAATCATTTTTAATACTGCCTGTGTGCCATGTGCAGAGTGAATGTGTTTTATGCATATTATTTAATTTTAACTTAACAATATTATTCTTCCTGTACCAGAAATGAGAAGCCAAGGGAAAGGATTTCAAATTCATAACACTGCAAATGTTTAAAAGTATCTCTTCTCTGATCTGAGTTTCCTCTAAGCAGATGTGGTATCCTCTTTCTATTAAGCTTTATAACATTTTGTTTATTTTTTAACAGTTCTCTTTCTCTAAGTTTAATTATATTTGTCTGTGTATATGTCCCTTACATTTTTGCCCCTTAGTACTAGGAGCTATATCTTATTAAACCTTGCATTTCTCTAGCTATTATTAGAGTATGTGCTCAGGAAATATTGGTTGAATTTGAACTGTGCAAACTACTGTAATGGGATCATCGTTGCTTAGCACGAGTCTGTCCTGCTCTTGTTCCATCCCACTTGGCCAATTATGCATGAGCCTTGATGAGAGAATAGATCCCATGTGTTTGATGCATTATTGAAAACAGCAGTAAAAACTAGTGATTGGCAAATCAAGTTGCAGTGGGGTTTGGCATAAAGCAATTTTGTTGAGGAGTGGGGAGGAACGGTTCAATGATGTCCAAAAGCATATTCTAGGGATATTTTTTTTCCTCACTAGTTTTATACTTGTATATTTTAAGTGAAATTTAATTCACATGTATCTGGTTTATTTACAGTTAATACACCAAAGTAATGGTTTTTAAAAGTTATTGGGTGTCTCCCTAGAAACTCTAAAGTAATTCCTTTTTAACTGGAAATAATGTCTACATATGTGGGTGGAATTAGCATCACATGCCTATAAACAGGCAGCAAGGAATAGTGGGAGAGACAGTCACTGGGATATCTGGTTCTAACCCCACCTCTGCTGTTAACTATTTGCCTTGATCATTCACTTTTCTGGGTTTTAGTTTCCTCATGCTTAAAATGAAAGAATTGGAATAAATGGTCTTGAAATCCTTTCCTAGATATAAAATTCTATGATTAAATACTTTTTTTAATTAGAGAAGTTGTGGGTTTACAGAACAATTATGCATAAAATAAATACATGATTCCGATATACTACCCTATTATTATCATCCTGGATTGGTGTGATACATTTATTAAAATTGATGAAAGCACATTTTTATAATTGTATTATTAACTATAGTCCATTGTTTAACCTTGAGTTTATTGTTTGTGTTGTGCAGTTCCATTGTTTTTAAAATTTTTATTCTAGTACCATATATATAACCTAACATTCCATAAAAATAAATAAATGCTGAGTGCCTGCTATGTGCTAGACTTCTTTTGATGTATCATGCTTATAATATTGTTGAGGTGGCTTTTAATTAGATATCCAATTCAATTCTGTGAAGTAGAATAAATCTTTAGTTATATTTACAGATGAGAGTACTGAGGTTTAGAAAGGTTTTGCAATATCACATATCTCTCTGGAAGTATCAGATTTATATTTAAAATGTGGCACATGTAGGCATTTAGTAATAATTATTGACTTGTAAATGGATCAGGGATTGATGGGTGGGTGGCTGGCTGGCTGGATGGATGGATGGACAATTAAAATAAATACCCATCAATCTTTCTTGCCCTTTTATACTCAGGAATCTTTGAGGAGAAATGTTTAATTTCAACTTTCAGAAATAATGACATCAAAGTACACTATTGTCTCAGATTTTGTTTAGGATACAAAAGGTGCTGAATGTATAAGCTGACTTTCTGGCGTGTCACTGGTTAGAGCCGTAAAAGGATTTTTACTGTGGTTGAAAGTGCCTTCTCTAAAACATATGCAATATTTATAGGGCTGCTTGGAATAAGCCAACAGAAAGATTCAATGATAATAATCTCCATATTTCTTCTAAAATTGATTTCCGGTTTCAGTGAACTTGGAAAAAGTCTTGGGACATCAAATAAGTAAAGATCTTAACATGAAATGAATCTTCAGAATATGTTCATAAATTTACATTTTAAACATGACCAGAGAATATATATCTCTGCCCATTGTTAAGGTGATACTTTAATGAAAAATTTTCATTTGCATGAAATAAACCTTTTTGGCTACAGATGAAAGGATTTTATGGTAGCGACAATGGTTCTGTGAGTTAAATGATCCCACCATCATCAGGAACAAATCACAAGTGCCTACCATATGAATTACAGCACCATGAGTCTTAAAAGGTATTTCTGTGGAAAGCATTCCTCCCATCTGCAACCATCAGATTCTGCTTTGAAGTCTTGCTGGAGAGTCTCACAATACACGAGACTGCCACATGCTACCCAAACTTCTCTCTCAACTTGAGATTGACTGTATTTGCCAAAAGAACAACACAGAAACTTAGTATCAATGGCTATAGAGGAAAATGGCTACAGTTTTTGCAATTCTGCTTCATTGCATATGCAGTCTTCAGTGACCTCTTCTGGATGTCACCCTAGAAAATATGCCAGTTGATGGGCAAAATTCATCTCAGAAAAAAACGGGATGGATACATGTGACTCCTTTCATCCCTGCTATATTTTAAATGAAGTTTTCACAAACATTTCAGGCCCAAATGAAACTCACCTGTTAAAAAGTAAATAAATCTTCATTGATGCTATTTAGCCACATCACAAAGAGTTACAAAACTGATTGAAAGCGACCGTCACTACTGCTGACTTACTCACCACGGCCTCTGCTGAATGGCAGCATGGAGATGAGGAGAGCCCAGGTCACTCCTCTTATCTCATTTGAAGCTACTCTCAGCAGAGACAGAACCATTGGGAGTTTCAACCCAATAGGTCAGAGAGAATTCCCTTATTTAACTCATGGCAAAATTCCTCAGTCTTGGCTTCCATAGAGAGCTCTACCACGATATTTGTGTTTTATGATAGAAACATTTGGGTAGTATCCTAGAAATTATTCTCTTATTTCACTAAGTTTCTATAAGAATGTTTCAGTTATCCACAAGAGGCATTGTTGAATACACAGAGGTTTGAAAAGTATCAGGTTTATAAAGGTTGACTGTTGTTCCCATTCTGTTTTTTAAATGCTTTGCTACTTATGTTCCATCCCTTATTTTGGTAAAAAAGAAATTTAGCAATGTAAAGAGCACGCTTCTTTCCATCATTAAATAACACATTGTAACATTGGAATCAGATAATTGCTAGTTATGTATACATGCATCTTATATCATAGACAAGGATATTCAAGGATATTATTTGAGATATGTAAATATATCTATTTACATATTAATATATTAATGTACTAGTCAATTCCATGTTTTGCCACCACTGTTTACTTGGAACTATTTAAGAAATATTGAGAGAAGTTTTGAATATGCTATTTTGAAGAACGAATCCTTTTGTGTTCCATTTTAGTTATTAATACTTATCTAAGGTTTAATCTTCAAGTGTTCCCAGAGAAACTTCCCATTTCAGATAACTTTTCTGAACTAATAAAAAATGCTGAAACATTTTAATTTCTTAGGCTGAAACAAACCCCTAGAGAGTGTCAGAAAGCCAATTTGAAACTGATAATTTGTAACGCCATATTTAGCAGCTTAAATTTTTTTTTTCAGAAGAAACAAAATTAAATTTGCTTCTGGTAAATCAACAGAACTGAAGAGAGTATTTCTAACTAAAAGCACCCTCCCAATCCTCTTCCTCAATGGCATCTTGGTCTTGGCAGTTACCAGTTCTGCAATTTTAATGTAATACAGAGTAAAATCTTTTTAAAACAACTGTGCTACATACAGTATTTATCATGATGATGTTGATTTTTGCTGTTGTTGTTGTTAATGCCTCAATCTAAAAGATTTCCTCCAGAGAGCTCAAGGTCCAAATCTCTTTGAAGCAAGAAACTCTTTCTTCGAGAATTCTGCCATAGTCAATACAGATGGTAGGGGCTACTGCCAAGGTTGGTTTTCAGACAGGATGCTCCAGTATGGCCACACTCCCTGCCAAAATATCAAAACACTTCTGTGTTGGGTGGTTACTGCCCTGAGCCTGCCACCTATCCATCTTGTTGCCCCAGGTGTCCAGGTTACTCCCTCAGTCCTCGGCCACAGCCTCAGAATCTACAAGCATAGGCGGATCTTAAGAACCCAGCCCCAGCCCCATAGCATGTGATGCTTGCACCCATGATGCACGGTGCCATGCGGACCTTTTCACCCACCCCATTGCCCTCATTCTCAGGACACTCCAAACCCCGTGAGCAAAACACTGCCAGCTAAGGTCTTTGCTATGCTTTTTCAATTCTGCAGGTTATTTTAATTTACTGGGACAAACAGGATGAGCTTTTGTGTCTTTCATAAAGCCTGAATTTAAAAAATATTACATGAAATTGGCAATCATGCCTGTTAAGAGATGCTAAATGACCTCTAATCAAATAAACACCACACATCACACTGAAACTTGTGAAACATGTTCTAGAAAATAATACTTTGTCAGTGGTAGCCACCCCAGCCTTCTCTAATCTTTCCAAAGTGCTCTGCAGCAATGGACTAGGTAGCACTCAGGTTAATAGGACTAAAAAGTTATTTTTGAACTTTGATTGGAAGAGAGGGCATGGGCCTTGTAAATTTCTCTCCTTTGCTTGAATGTTTTGTGCACACATCACTCTGATTTCCGTTGCCTAGATCTCTGACTCCGGAGATCACATGGGTAACATGTGAATGGAAATAAACCCTGTAGGTAAAAGAAAGAAGAATTTGGAAAGAGATCAAAGATTAGCTTCATTCCACTCTTTCCTTCCACTTTTTACTATCCCCTCTAAATTTGGTATTTTATGGGACTTTTTTCATTCCCAAAGGAAAGGGTGAACTTAAATCAGATTTAGACTTTTCTCTCTCTCTCTTTTAATCCATGGGATTTGATCTGCTCAGTTGTGACTTTAGATAGTCAAATTCTCAATTGCTAGGAGCCTTCAGAATAAAAGATGCATTGTACTGGCTTGATATATTATTATAACTCTTAAAATCATCACTACAGCCCCGGTTTAGGTTACAGGAAATGGTGACTAAAAAATTTAGCAGTTTGATTAACAGAAATGTGTGCTTGCCTATCAGTAATTTTTGCTTTTATTTTTTGGGGAGTGCAACTTATTACCAATTTAATTGACTTAGGCAAAGAAGGTTTTCTAAGCATTAGAAATCAGAACTGTGCACTACACATTTTCTGAACCCTTATATTCTTTGTATAGTGACCAGGTGAGAATATGGAGTTTAGTGTGGTCAGCCCCATTTTTAAGTGCCTGTGTAAATAATTCTTATTGCTATCATCAGGAGATCCACAGTGGGAGAAATGAGTGAGAAATCTTGAAATGCTTGAAAACAGTTTTTCATCCTTTTTTATCCTCTTTAGAATTTTTTTGCCAATTATTTAAAACCTTAGGATAATTTTAAAGCAACAATTTTGACTTTCATCAAAGTAGTAGATAGAATCAATACTGAAGTGCTTCTAGATCAGGGGTTCTTAACCTTTTTTGTTCCACGGATCCCTTCTCCAGTCAGTTGAAAACCACGGACCCCTTACTAAGTCTACCCTATACTGTGTATTATTTAATAAATATATCACACCCGCACCAACACATCCCCACAAAAATAACATTTTTTTGAATTTCAATTCAAGTCCTCAGATCCCTTGTTAAGAACCCCCGTAGTAGATGTGGGGCAATCAACTCATCCTGTTCATAGGTAACCTCAAGTGATAACCTAGAATTGAAAATCTCAGCTGTTATGTTTCTTTGGATGAATATCTCAATGCATTCCAAGGATCAAAATGAGGGTCTTTCATTGTTCCACAATGGAAGTAACTAAATTTGGTTTTGATCTCATTGCTTGAAATTTTTATAGAACTTTGTTTAGTTCTATCAGCTCTATTCTGAGGATTTCCTTTCTTTTGATACAAAGACTGTAATACTTAAGAGAAGAGCAGAAGTAAGACTTGAAAGCAGTTCAGCTAGACATGCAGAGCATGCACTTCCTATTCAACTTTTCATGGATATTGCTGAACATAAGGCTTGGAAATATTTGAAATATAAATGTTATAGAAATGAGAGAAATCATGTGCTTTCTAATTTTAAAAGAATAATACAAAAGCTAAATTTTTGAATAATTAAACACTAAAATGAATTAAATGGATTTTAAAAATTCAGTGTTTATTCTATGGGTCCTTGGAAATAATCTGGCATTATTTAGCAGATTTTAAGTCCCAACAATTCTGTTCCACTCTTGTGAATGAGGCCAGAATAATATATTAAAGAATAATGTTCAAGGTAAAATTATGTACAATAACAAACAACTGGAATTAACCCAAGTATCTGTCAACAGGAGAGTGGATAAATAAATTCTTCTATAAGTTATAAAATGGTGTACTGACTTGCAAAGACCTATAACTGTATGTCTCAACAGAGATGAGTGAACAGAATGTTGTGTGAAAGGGTAGGTTGCAAAAGTATAGAAGCCTTTCTAAAATGTTCAAGAAACAAGCAAATCAAACAAAGGATGCAAGGAAATTATAAACAGAAACTCAGAATCATGATTTCTCTCCAGGAGGAGGAAGGATGGTATCAGAGAAAGACACACAGAGGGCTTCTAAAGTATTGCTAAGGTTATTTTCCTTAACTGGGAAGGTGAGTGAGCAGGTATTTGTCATATGATTATACTTTATAACATGTATATGGTTATTTTTTACATTTATCAATTATTTCATACTAAAATAATACCTATGAAAATGTCATGTGATAAGTAATTTGATGTGATATACAGAAAACTTCCTCTTACAATAAAAGCAGTTGATGAAAATAGGAAGCATATGGCAAGCAAATGGGATAGTTTACTTTATTAATATTGGCCAAATAATATGCAAGTTTTCATTCAGAGACATAAAGAATGTGTTATGGGAGGCAGTGCTGGGTACTAGTGAAGAGCCAGATTGACTGGTACAAATCTCAGTTGTGATTCTTCGTAGCTGCAGTATCTTGGGCTTTAGTTTCCTCATCTATAAAATACAGATAATAACAGACCTAACCCATAAAGTTATTGTGACTATTCAATAAGTCAGCATATGGAAAGCGCTGAGAAAGGACATACACAGAATAATTGCTCAATAAATGATTAGATTTTATTAGTCACCTTCTCTCAAATTAATACTTGGAAATGTTTTGTTTATATTATGGTAGGCTTTGGTCATTTGACGAAGCAATTGATGGCATTGGCTAATGGACGTGTGGTGTTGGCTCTAGAAGGAGGACATGATCTCACAGCCATCTGTGATGCATCAGAAACCTGCGTAAATGCCCTTCTAGGAAATGAGGTAAAAAACTGAAAATACAAAAGAACAGGAGTAATGGACCAGGGATGTATGCATGCATATGTTAAAGTCTTTTTTCTTAAACTCCACATACTCAGAAAGTACAATGTTGCTTTTATCATTTTAAGAAATAAGTGTTAGCTAAGTTTACACACCCTCACTTTAAATGTGGTGGCTTTTGTGTAGTTATAGAATCCTCACAGCACTCCCCTCAATCAGGTTATTGACAGAGCTCAATAAATGAATAAAGATAACCCTTGGGAAGAGGAATTCTCTGCCCTCTGACCCAACTACTGAGCATTGAAAAATTGATCATGAAATAAAACTTAAGGCAGAATTTATCTTGAGATTTCCCATAGGACTCTGTTAGTTCAGTGGAAAAAATTCTCTAGGCTGAGATAGTTACTACTTCCATCTTACAAAATGGTGCTAATGAGTCTCAAAGAGGTCAAGAATTTTGTCCAAAGTCACACAGCCAGAATGTATTAGATCTAAGATTTTAACTTGTATCTAAATGGCCAAAGGACACTATTTTTTTTCACATCATATAACTAAATCACAATAGATTTTCTGACCATTCTGCAGACTTCAGTTCAAATTGCTTTGAGGTTCACTCTCAGATCATGGCAAGCTTTTCAAACAATTAATTGCAATTCAGCAAATAGTTCACATTTTATATAGCCATTAATATTATCAGATACATTATTTTTCATAGTGGATGTATAGTAATGTTACAAATATTGTAAATATTTTGTCTTTTTTCATGAATGTGAAATATGATTTTGCTCATGAAATAAACATATGCAAAATCATTTTTAAAATCTATCATGTATATTGTGTTCTTAGCAGTAAGTCATGCCTTTGCCTGTAATATTTATGGAAGAAAAAAGTACCTTTTTGCTGTACATAGAACAAATAACTTTTGCTGTCATCATTATTTTACAAACCTGTGGTGCTTCAAAGTGATTATTTTGTCAAAAATTTTTAAGTTAATAAGTACATTTTTAATTTAAAAAGAAGTCGTGAGAGAAAATGCAAACACCACTCAAGTACTCCCTTGTGTAATATGACAGCACAACAACTCAAAGGTTGTAATTGTCTAATAATCAGTGTCAACAACAGACTGCTGTTTTGGATCACACCTGATTCAAGGTGGTTAAAATTTTCTAAAATCTTAGTTTTTCTGAGATTCCTTTGAGAGGTTAAAGTCTAACACAATGTTGATTTATTTGTGGCAATGAAGGCATGCAAATAATAAATGCTACTTCTATATTATCAATTAATGGTGGGCTGCTCTGTCCTCCAGATAACATTTTTTTTGCATAGTCATCTATTTTCTCAGATTACTTATTTGATTTTAAATATAGAAACATGTTAGGGATGCAAGACTGGTTTTAATATTTGTATTATAAAGGCTTATGCCAGATGTGCAGAAAATCACAGTAGGTTGTGGATTGCAGCTCCATGGATGATTGGCTGGCCCAGAAAGAAATGTTGCCCGGCTGCAAAATCCAACTACTTTTCCAAATATGTGGAAGGAAATTACGGATTTCACTGGCTCTCTTTGAGCATGCCCATTCATATGAGATGCTGTCTCTGTGCTCTTGTAATCTCAGCACTTAAAATCTCTGCTCTCATTTTTCCAAGGGGGGATTTCCAATGAGGATGGAGTAATTTCTCTGTGGTCTCTTTCTTTAAGAGATGACTGTGTGTCAGAATACAATCAGGTCGGTTCTGTGGAGTTGATTTATCTGAATGTACTGAAAAGCAAATTGGGTGTGCCTTGCGTCTTCCCCTGTATGCGCCTTTGACTGGGAGGCCTGTGGTCATTTTATTGCATGTGCTGTTTCTGGAGATCAAAAACACTGCTTTCATACAGCAATGAGTAAAATTAGAAGGGCATCACCTGAATTAAAGTTTGAGATCTGTGCTTCTTCTCTACATTTCTAGAAAGACATGAAAGGCATGAAATAGAAGGTGGTTAAAAAAATCATTGCTCATTCATAAAAAAGCCCATGTGGGTGTATAGATTGCTAAAAATTATAGAACTGAGTAAGTGATAACTGAAATGGTTATTTTTTACTATAGTGACTATTTAATGGATTTAAGTTATTTGGATGTCTTCAAGTAAATCTGATTTAGTTATTGTAATAGCCTAAATAACTATCTTGCCCCTTTTGGTTGGCTACCTTCAATTGCATAAGCACAACCTAAAAGTTGTTAGTATTAACAAGAGGAAGAGAGGTTTAAATAATTTGTCTTTATTTTTTCCACTGAGGTTTCTAAGGGTATAAACAAGAAATATAGATTGCCCACAAGCTACTTTAAGTGTAATAGATGGATTTTTTACATTGAAATTTGAAAGGTAAATTTTGGTGTATTGGATACATGGAGGAACAAAGTTTAAGAGAAAGGAAGAATTTTTAAATGAAAAAAATGGAAAAAAATACATTATAATTCATTTGAAAAAGGGAAATTAAAATGTAACATTTGAAATAACTCAAGAAAGAAAGTGTTCTTCTCACTTTCATTGACAATATAATTTATAATCTGAGGTCTGATTTTCTGTATTTCTTTGCAGTTCAAAGGTCATCATGACTAACAGCATGATTACATTGATGTTTTACATTTCATTCCTTTTGAAAAAATAATATATAAGACATATTGCATATACAGCCCCATTTAAAAAATGCATACATGCAGTTTTCACAATAGTCTTACATGGTAAACTCTAGGTAGGAAAGTAAAAAAGGAAATCTTTCAGATACCAATTATTTCAATTTCAAACCCCAACTTCCCTCCAAACTCCCTTTTCAAGTGATTAATAGGGCAATTATAACTTATTATCTGAGATTTCACTTTTACAAATAACAAAATGTAGTAAAAACTTGAGCTTAAAACATTGGCAGGACATACTTTGGCTTCTCAACACTGAACATGCAATTGAACTCAAATTAGGAAGGTCAAAAGGGCCTTTTCCAGGGACTCTGCACTTTGTCAGATGTATTTATTCATGTGCAGAGGATTAGAATTCATAAACATTTTGCCGTTTTTTGAATGCTATTTCTTTTCCCTTGTTGTTCTTGGCCAGGCCATGCCAATACAGCAAAATACTGCCTCATATGGCTTAGTATCAGCAGAATAATATGTATTACATAACCTAAAGGAACTGGAAAATCAGCAGGAACTCTTAGTTATGTATCTCATTGTAGATACAGAGATGGGTACCAAAATTTTTTATTTTTTTTATAAAAAAGTAAAAGTTATCTGAGTATTGCACCCAAAACAAGCATTTTCTTCTTTTAAAATATTTTTTATCATGAAAATGAGCTAGTTAGCAAAACATCTCTTAACTGTTCTTTTAAGAAATTTGTATGGGGTCAGTCAAAATAATGTACTATTTGTTAAAGTTCATTTGTGCATGGTACAGGAAATACCTAGAGGCAACTGATTTTGAAGACAAACCAGAAGTCCTTTTTTTTTTTTTCTTGGCAAAGTTCAGAACTTAGATGTTTTATCAGTCCAATCAACGTATGATTAGAATTCTTGAACTCCTTCACTGAAGCACTAGACATACCAGCTTCATGTTTGCAAACATCTAAATGAGAAGAAGCATTAGGTTGCTAGGAAGAGCATTAGGGATACTTACCTGAATAGCCACATAGTTTTTAGAATTAGTAATTGAAACATGCGTGAGGTTCCCAGAGAATCTGATTTTGGAATTCTGTACTTTTGCTGGCAATGTCACAGTTGTTTTCTGGCCAAATTTGCCTACTGTTATGCAAAGCCAATTAGAAGCACCCTGGGTTGCTTCCTCTGAAAGAAATTTTCACAAGAGGTGAGAAAAGCTTAAACAGTTGGGATTCCTATGGAATCTAAAAGGAAAACATTGAAAACCTCCAGGCAGGTAGAAGAAAGGAGAAGACCTGGAGTAGTGAGTTGTGAGTTGGGTAGGGAGCCTTGGATAGTGAGTTGAGAATGTGGCCATTAAAAGACCACCTGTCAAAACAGAATAAAATTATAGTTTTAAGCTTGTTAGAGACATAAACAAATTGCCATAGAACTGGAAGCTGTTGAGGTGATGCTACAGCCTCTGGTACTGAAAGTTTACAACACATTTTCTATATATCTCCTTCACTTTTTTGTGTGGGGTCTCTCTCTCTCTCTCTCTCTGGTTCTCTTTTTTCCTCTTTTTCTTTGCAATAACACTCCTGTCACCTGTTAGGCAGACTCAACTGCTTTCATTTCACTTGAATTTCAGAAACTTCAGAATTTCAGAGGCTAACACGTTTGTTGATAATATTTCCAAAATTACTTTTTGCTCTAAAGTTGCTGAAAAAGTCTCTTGAATTGACACTAGTAAGTGTTGACAACCACACCTGATATGAAGTCATGAGATGTTATTGTCCAAGTTGCTTGTCAGGGGTTCGTTTGTATTAGATTTTGAATGGGGAAGTAAGTGGTTTTGCCTTTTTTTTTAATCCTTTAGATCATGTGTGGTGAGGTTTACTCCATTGGGGAATTGGTGTGAATCTGGGAAAGCGTACAAGCTCCTAAATAGTTGCAAGTCATAAGTAGAGGAAGGGAAAACTATACATGGGGGAAATGTATATATTACAGGATCATATTTTTCCATGGTCATCTCTTAGACTTTGAAACCCCTCCACACTCTGCATATATGGATAATCTAACAGGAGCACAAATGTTTTGGAAAAATATTATTTGAAGATACTTTCCAGTATAGATATGGCCTATGATGTTGCATTTCTTATATTTGACAATGCTGATGAGAAGCAGGTACTCTGAGAGCCAAAGTGATTGTGAGCATTTTTGTTTGTTTAACTGTTTCAGCAAATGCAAAATGCGAAAAGTGGTAGCTAATTGGATAATCCAAAACTCACTTGGCCAGTCTTTCTGTATTGTTTATCTTTAGGTATTTCAGAAGATATTAAAAGGAAGGTAGAGTGGTAATCTGAACACTCATAGGTTCTCATTATCAGTAAAGAAAGAAATTGTTCTCAATGGTGAAGTAAATATGTTATGACATTCATGTATTTGTCCTTTCATCCAATGGTCTTTTTTTTTTTAATTAGAGAAGTTGTGGGTTTATAGAACAATAATGGATAATATACAGGATTCCCATATACCACCATATTATTAACACCTTACTTTGTTGTGGAATGTTTGTTACAATCAATGAAAACACATTTTTATAATTGTGCTATTAATTATAGTCCATAGTTTAACTTAAGGTTCACTGTTTGTGTTGTGCAGTTCCATAATTTTAAAAAAAAATTTTCTTCTAGTACCATATATACAACCTAATATTTTCCCTTTTAACCACATTCGGATACATATTTCAGTGCTGTTAATTATGTTCACAATATTGTGCTATCATCACCACCATCCATTACCAGACATTTCCATTGCTCCAAACAGGAACCCTGTACATTTTAAGCCTTAACTTCCCATTCCCTAACCTCACACTGTCCCCTGGTAACCTGTATTCTAGATTCTGACTCTTTGAGTTTGCTTATTCTAATTACCTCATATCAGTGAAATCATACAACATTTGTCCTTTTGTGTCTGGTTTATTTCACTCTACATGGTGTATGAAGGTTCATCCATGTTATTACATGTATCAGAACTTCATTCCTTTTTATGGCTGAATAATATTCAACTGTATGTATTTATCACATTTTATTTATCCATTCATCAATTGATAGACATTTGGGTTGTTTCCATCTTTTGGTAATTATGAATAATGCTGTTATAAACATTGGTGTGCAAATATCTGCTCATGTCCCTGATGTCAATTCTTTGGTATATACCTAGTAGTGGGATAGCTGGGATAGGTGCTCAATTCATTAGCCATCAGGGAAATACAGATCAAAACCACAAGGAAATACCATTTCATACCCATTAAAATGTATGTTGTTTTAAAAGGTGGAAAATGACAAGTGTTAGAGGGGTTATGGAAAAATCAGAACAATCTTTCATTGTTGGTGGCAATTGGTGCAGATGCTGTGGAAGACTGTCTGGTGGTTCTCCAGGTAAGTATAGAACTACCATATGATATGGCAATCCCACTACTACGTATAAACTCAATAGCCTTTTATTGAGCATCTATTTAGTGCCAAGAAGTTCTAATACAAGTAAAAGTAAAAATAATATAAATAAACTTCTTTAGAAAGTAAAATGGGGCCATTTGTTTTTAAAGATGAGGATGGGGTGATTATTTTAATAGAAGAAGTGATAGTTAACCTTGGTCTTCAGTAAAAAAGATTTTGACAATTGAAAGTCAAAGGAAAGGATTAACCATGTAGTGTGAAATACATGGATAAAGATATTACGACTTCTTGGAATTGTGAGTGGCTGTGTTTTGGGTTTGTTTGTTTTTGTTTTGGGCAGAGGAGAGACCATGTGGAGTGGAGTAACCGAAGATAGATAATGAGGCTGGATCAATAGAATGGAAACATCATAAGGAATTAGAATTTCTGTGAAAAATATGGAAGCTTTGAACAATGTGTCCCATGCTTTGGAGTAAAACAACAACAACAATAAAAGAAGGCCTTTTTTGTTTTTTGAAAAGACAAAAGCTCATGTAAGATAATAAGAGTTAATTAAGGAAATAATTATTAGAAATAACTTTCTTCAGATTATAAATAAATGCAATTATACTCTGTGATATGCTGGATCTGACTTGACTGGCTTTGAGAGCAAATTGTGTGCATCTCTTCTCAAATCTGAGTTCAGTGGCATCACATTGGTTGTTTGAAATAGAAAATGTTGGGAATATTTACACCATGGAAACTGGCAAGTGCAAAAATCAGGGCTTTTACTTCTTGAACAGCAAGTCGTTAAACATTTACCACAGTAGATGGTAGATAATGTGAAACAGGCTATCTTAGAAAAATCAACATTTAGAAGAGAATATAGCAAAATATCTCTTTATTAAAACAAAAATTTTCAGGTTAAAGCAAATGAGGGGAAGAATACCAAGGATCAAATAAAACAAACAAACAAACAAAAAAATGAAGACCTACCTCACATAACACTCAAATGTAAACGTACTTGCTGAAATAGGGGCAAATAAGCAATGAGATTTGTGGCATATAATGTGAATCAAGGCTTCTTTATACAATTGACATCTAAATTATGAGCATTGTGTTGGGAAACTATACATAAAGTGATGTGCAAATTTCCCTTCAATGTCATTGAAGCTTCAGATTGACATGCACCTTTTAGTGTAGTTAGTATTTCCCTAACCACCTGGAGCTAAGAATAGGGAAGGAAGCATTCCCTGTACAGGTTTCTGAGGAAACATGGCCCTGCTAACAGCTTCATTTCAGACTTCTAGGCTTCAGAACTGTGAGATAATAAATTTCTGTTGATTTAAGCCACATAGATTGTGATACTTTGTTATGGCAGCCACAAGAAACTAAGGCAGATACTCTCTAGGTTTGGTAGGGAAGAAAGGCATTTCCCATACTCTTCCTCCTTTCATTCTTTGACTGACCTATTGTGTAACCTACATTCCTCCAAACCATGATAGGGCTGAACAAAAATGACTTAATAGAAAAAGAGTCACAGTAGTAATCTCAGATTCTAGCTCATGGGTTCCTCTTATCTCATTTGAGGAATTTCTCCAGGATCTCGCGTGAACGGAAGACCAGAACTGTACCCTTTCCCATTCTTCTTGGTCCTTCTTATGCTCTCATAAGACTTGTTCAGTTTATATCACTCCTCTTGACCAGAGATAGTTTCTTATTGCTGTGTTGATGTTATCCTGCATCATCTCCATCTAAGTAGGATGTAGGCTGCTGCAATCTGAATAATCTGAATAGTGTGTCAGCATAGTTACTTGATTGCCAATAGGTTCTACCTTGATTGAGATTTTATTTTTAACCTATTTTGTCAAGGTTCTTAATGTGAAACTTCAAATTTTAAAAAGGGGAGTAATTTTGAGAATGACTCATGAATTGTAATATGGACAAAATTATAACCAGATTTACTTAAGCAATCCTATTAAATATATACAACTAATTGCAGGCATCTCAAAGACAATTATTTAAATGAGGGTCCAGTTTTAACCAGCAATCCCTCCTTACATCAGCATGGCAGGTCTGGTCTATATCAAAATCGGCTTCCCTTGTCCTCTCAGTCATATTCTTCCAAAGTTCCACAATGTATTTGATCTTGAAAACAACTCTTTCCTTGTTTTGTCTGCGTTGTTATGCGTGTTGTAGGGTGGCTTTCAGCTTTCTTTGTAAGTGAATTTGTGACCTGTATCTAAGAATATGACTTGTTGCCCTTGCTGCAAAACCTATATTCTCACTTTGTTTCTTTGACACGCAATAGTGGTAAAAAGAGCAAGGACTTGAGAGCCAGACCTTGTTTCCCTATTTTCTTATGTGAGAGAGCCTAGTCCTTTTGTAAATTGTTTTTAATTGTAACAGTTACAGAAAACTTCATGAAATATGAACGTACTAGTCAATGAACTATCAAAAAGGGAGCACAGATGTTAACTACCACCCAGGGCAAGAAATAGAACAATGCCAGTACCCCAGGAGCTCCCATATTCCCCCTCCCAATAAGTACCCCTTTCTCTTTTCTGAAAGTAATCCCTTTCTGATTTCTAACACTATAGTTTAATTTGCCTGTTTTAACTTCATTTACATGAATTCATATACTATTTCGTCTTTTGTGTCTAGCTTCCTTTGTTCAACATTATGTTTATGGGATCTGTCCATGTTGTTTCAACCAACTATGTAGTTCAATCACTTTGATTGTTACATGGTATTCCAATCCATAAAACAAATTGCTGTGAAAACACCACAATTTATCTATTCTACTCTTGTTAAATTTAGGGAATTTTTCCAGTTTGGGGGCTATTCTGTATAGTTCTGTGATGGATGTTTTATGCAAGTCTCTTGGTGCCTTTGTACACACATTTCTGATGAGAATATAGCAAGGAGTAGTAATACTGGGTCATGGAATATGAGTGTATTCGAGCTTCATCTTGCTGCCTCTGCTTACTCTGGAAAGTTTTGTTTTCCGTTTCCCTGTATTTCCAGTATATGGAAATATCTCTCAGGAAACTCTACCAGTGGGTAAGAGAGAACAACATTCTGGCAGTTCTACAAAGGTGTTTCACCTTAGAAAACAAAATAAATTACCATGGAGTTTTACCTGGTCCCTCACCCTAAAAGCATGGCCTGAATTACCATAGGCAGCCAGGAGCAAGAGCCCAGTCCACTGAGGTTGTTAGCTACAAAGAATAAAAGAAAGGACACATCTTCATTTTTCTTTCAATGAATCTTTCCTCCATTCAAGCAAGCATATTTTTTTAGCAACAAAAACCTGTTTTATTTTTTCCAAATACAGATAACAGTAGTTTTTGTGTTTTGCAAATATTGCTTCAATGCAACATTTCTATATACAGCGCCTTCTATTCTAATAGTGCATAAACATAGGTATGTACCCACAGTGCAACGTTGGCTCATCAAGGGCCCACTTAAGCAAGCATTTTTAAATGCCTCATGAAAGAGTAGAGGATGGCAGACACAGGCTGACCACAATATAATGCATTTGATAGAGTAAATATGGATATTTGTAGGTAAAGGGGAAATGAGGAGGGAGCAGTTTGTCCTATCAGAGAATTTTAGGAAAGGTTTCACAGAGCAGGCAATATTTGAGCTGGTCCTTGAGTTATTAGTAAGGTTCCACCAATTCAAAGACAGATGGAAACATATATCATGAAAATTTACAAGAGTATTCAGTAGATCCTTTGCTTGCCTAATATTTGCATCCATCCATGTACCTGTAATATTTCCAAGGGCTCTGATTAGCTTCTATTCTGTTCTGCTCTGAATCGTGGAAATAATGATGAGATGATTTTCATGTATCATAGGTATAAGTGAGTTTTTAAAACACATCCTCTCCAGGGATATCCTGTGCCTATTTCCGTGGATGGTTCTTAACCAACTGAAATAACCTTTGATGATTTAAATGATCAGATTCTAAAGAACATGAAAATTATTTGCATGAGAATGCAAGACCACGTTTTGTGGTGTTTTTAAATAACAGTAGGACTGAGAAATTACATGATATATACAACTTAACAAATTTCTTAATTCCATCAATACAACATTGCAACTTACTGTAAAAGATGTAGAAAAATAGGGAAGCAGATGTAGCTCAAGTGGTTGAGCTCCTGCTCCCCAAATGAAATCCTGGGTTTGATCTCCAGTACCTCCTAAAAACAAAAACAAAGCAAACAATGAAAAAACCAACTTTCATTGGGGAGTGGATGTAGTAACTGCTTTATTTTACTATAACTTTGAAAATTATTACTGCATGCAAAAATTATCTGGTTTGCATAAATTACTTTCTTATTTATCTTTTAATGAGTCATATTAATGTTGATTTGCCCCCATAGCCAATGTTTCTGCTACATCTTAGAAGCCAAACTAAATACATAATACATCTTTATTTCTGCATATTCTTATTTTTTGCTCCAAATTTATTTAAAAATTAGTTAGTTATTAGATTACTAATAAAGACCAATACTCATAAATATTTATTAAATAGATGCTTCAATCAGATGTTTTTAGGTCTTACAATTAAGAATGATTAAATCAATAAACTCTCTAGAAAAGACAACTCAATTTTGTGGTTCCTCCATACAAGGTTTTAATTTTATGAAAACACACTGTAAATGCTGCTTGCTTTCTTGCCAGTTGAGAGAGTATTACCCATTGCCTTCTCCACAGAGCTACCAGAGGAAAAATAAAGAACCTACATTGAGAACTTTCTGAATTCAGCTCTGTCCGTGTGTATATACACAAAATGAAACAAATTGGGGCAATTTACTGAAGGTTAAATCCTCTAAATGACATTCACCTAAAGCAGGCAGGGGAAATGGTTTGGGAGGCTTAAATTATCAATGTAATTGCCTTAATTCTCAGGGTTGCATTTACAAGTAGACACAACATTATCGTATCTAATTGAAGATTCCAAATTGAGGGTTTAGGGTTGTTTGTATTTTTACTCTTTGAAAGTGGAAATTTTAGGTTGTATATATGTTACTAGAATAAAACATTTTTAAAAAAATAGGATAACTTAAAAATACAATAGGGAACTCTAATGTAAACCATGTACTACAGTTAATAGTACAATTATTATAATAATTTTCTTTCACCAATTGTAACAAATGTACCATACTAATACAAGGGGTTAATCATGGGGGGGGGTAGTTTTATCGGAATTCTATATTTTCTGTGAACATACAACTTCTCTAATAAAAATAAAACAAAAGAAAAACCAGCCCTAAGACCTCAGTGGGAGAGAGTTCCAGAAATTAGGTTTTTAAATTAATGATCTGCCTGTAGTTTTCTTTCCAACAGTCAATTGGTAAATATTTTTATCTTGAAGTCACAGGGAAGGTTTTGAAGCACTAAATATGCTGACATCACATTGCACTTTTGTTCTTAAACGTTTGAACATGGAATGATGTTTCAGAATAGTTTATTAGTAAAATCTAGTTGATATACATTATAATTATGTTCTTTAAGATCTGAGACAGAGTGAAAGGAAAGATTATGCATGAGCAAGGTGGCTCAACCTTGACTAATTCTCATGTGAGAGTTTTCCAAGTAACATTCAGTTGTTGATTGAGTAGTTCCTTTGTGCTAAGAGGGTGTTACTGGGATAATATATACTTGAAGATACTGTCTGAAATACCAGATTTTTCAAAAATGATTTTCACAGATTTTAAGAGTTTAAGATTGAAGAACCTTTCATGGACGCTGTGTTTCTTCCCTCCAGCATCAAACTGTACTGTAAATAAGCCTTTTGATGTTTTAAGGGTTTTTGTTTGGCAGATAAGAAAAACACTCTGGAAAGTTATATTTAGTGAATTTACCAGTGTATAAATACCCCTGAGCTAGTCTGCTATCCCGTGGCATCTGGAAAAAAGGTGCTATTGCTTTAGATTCCATGATTGAAGTATAGAATAATCAATTCAGAGAGGGCCTGGAGGGAAGATTCATTCACATGTGCTGTGGAAACTTGGAATCTCAGAGTTCTTCAGTCTTTTCTACAGATGAAGAAACATTGATGAGTTCATGTTTCGTGACAACATGCAGTGACATTGGTTTCCGTTCCCAGCACAACCATATTATAGTTTGGCCATCAACTTGTATTTGAGAACACTAATAGAAATTTTCTAGGAAAACTGCCTTTTGTTAATCGTTTTGTTATCATTACTTTCCTTGCTTTCTGGGTCACAATAGCTGGACAGTTATTTTGTTTGCATGTGCTTTTGTCACAGTTTCTGCTGAATCCCAGCAAGATACATGACCAAGACATTCCTACAGATGTATCATCACACTTAGTGGTGACAAAAATCTCCTTGAATTATTTAAAGCTCCTCTTCATTACTTGCAAAGCAATGTTTCCTGCATGTCTCCATGAAAAATCAGTTTAATTCCAGAAGATCGTGATAGATTTGCAAGAAAGGAATTTGTCCTGTGCTTACACATAAATGTATACATAGTTAATAATAAAGTGGAACTTAAATGAAAATGTAGTTATTTTTACCTTTGATGTTTCTTGAATATTTTCTCTACTGTTCTACTGAACAGCAATCAAGAAGATCAGCTGCGACTCATGGCTTTCCACTCAGAGGTGTTTGAATGTGTAAGGCGGTTAGATGTAAAAACACTGCAAAAGTATGGATAATAGACTGCCCATGTTCTGTCTACTGCAACTTCCCTGAGGTTTAGTTTGCAGAGCCCAGCTGCATACACAGACGCGATGGAATTTGGTTTGTGAGGAACCTACAAAAATTACACAAATAGCTCAGATTTTTAATGAATAATACACAGACATGCACCTGCTTTAGGGACTTCATAGATTAGTCTTGTGACCAATAGAAAAGCTCCTTGGAATTCAATTACATGGCTGCAAAACAGAAAATAAAACTGGCTACACTTTTAGAACTGATATCAGCAAAATGTTAACTAGGTCCTGGAGCAAGCTTTTCCTGAGGATTAGTATGTTTCAAATTGCTTTGCTTCTGTGAGACTTACTATAAAGTTATAATATTCTGCTCATATTATTATCTCTATTCTTGCAGCTGGAGCCTCTTCCAGAAGATATTCTCAATCAAACCCCAAATATGAATGCTGTGATTTCTTTACAGAAGATCATTGAAATTCAAAGTATGTCTTTAAAAAAAAATTTTTTTTTTTAATTTCTAATCAGGTACAACGAATACACTTATACTTGAGAATTAGAACACAAAGGAATGTATCTAGAATTATAATTTGCACATAATGTAATGTGCTCATACCTACACATGTAATTGCATTGTTCTTAATGTGGCAGTCTTATGTTACATTAATGACATATCTCAGAGACTCCAAATTTACAACCTTGCTTTTTCCATATATTCCAAACACTTGGAATTTTCCATTACTATTACTGAGCATTTACCCAGAACAATTAAATAAATACAGAAATTGTGATTATATTGTACAATCTTAACTAAGAGTAAATTGTCTTTTAATGGTGTTCAAATTCAGCAATCATTTACTAGTTTTAAGTCTGTTAAAAGAGGGAAAGTTAATAGGAAATCTTAACTGTTAAAAAATCTAACATAAAAAAGCTGGGAAAGTCAGAATTTTTTTTTTTTTTTTTTTTTACTATCCAATCTCCTTCATATTGCAGTTATCTTGTCATGAATATTCTTTTCATACAACAACAACACACATAAAAAAACACACTGAAATCCAGCACATATTAACATGAAGGTTATTATGAAATGGAAAGGCAAATAGCAAGCTTAGATGTGAAGGAGGATTAGGAAAACCCTTAGCTTTGCTTCAGTCCTGTAGAAGCATTTTTGTTAACTCTAACTGGAGAAGCTACTTTCTAGTCATTTCTGAGCCATGCCTTTGCTTGCTCAGTAGCAATTTGGAGAGATGGGTATAACTGGGATTCGTATGAAGCTGTGGATGTTTACAAATCATGCCACACCAAAAATCAAAGTAATCCCTCATTTTACTTAATCTGATCTATGCCTGGATTGAGAGCCATAGGTCCCCGATAAATGTTTATTGACTCCATGTCATAACTGGAATAAACTATGACTTTCAAAAATTCCAGAGAAATATTGGGGACCGAAGCTTTGCGATAAATCTAAGGTAACGGAACCCTGACAGTAACAAAGAAGGGAAGCCTGGAGAGGATTTCTCACTCCAGAGTACAAAATCCTGTCATCTTTTTGCTGATTTGTCTCATTCTCACTGAGGGTATATCAAGAGGCCATTGCATGTCATTTCAGATCTCAAGGCAAAGAATCTTGAAGTGATCTTTGACAGCCTTCTCATAGTCATCCACATCCAATCCAATGCCCCTTTCATGTCATCAATTTTATAAAAATTGTTCACTCTTTATGCATATTATCTTTTTTCCCCGAGTATTTTTGCCATTTATGTAAACAAGTGTATAGAGTTGTTGTTCCTATGTATGTTCTGATCATACCACTTTCAATAAGCTTATTTGAGTGCTTATTACATGTTGATCAGTTATCAAGGAACCAAGGATATGAAGAGGAGTACAGTAGAGTTTTTAGCCTCAAGGAGCTTACAATTCAGTGAGAGACACAGAAATAGGTCGCTCCAAAATTGTGCTCACAGGGTGCCTCAGATCATGGAGAAGGGGCCAATCCCTTCAGCTGGGCGCAAGAGGCATTGGACAGTAAGCAAGGGTCAAGGGAGGCTTCTTGGTAGCTAACAGGCTTGAGCTTGGTCTAGATTTGCGTAGAATTTGGGCCAGATGAACAAAGGGTGGAAATGATTTGTAGGGAAGAGCAGAAACAAAAGTCTCTATTTTCACATGGGTGTGAAAAGTCATAGTTTGTATTTGTCCTCAGAAACTGTGTTGTTGCCTTTTGTATTGGATCTAATTTCCTAGTAATGATTTTCTGCTGCTTAATTTTTTCCTTTCACCACTGACATTTTCAAATGACTTGTGCAGTGTTTTCTAGCCAAGCAACCTATCAAAATCTTAAAGGATTCACTATACAGTCAAAATTTGCCATATGAGATTTCTACCACTATGGATTGTGAATCCCTGTCTTCTGTTCCAAACTGCATTTTCTCACAATCCAATATGCTCTCCTCTGTTTCAAAAATCTATTTTCTCCTAAACTCTTACTTAGGATCCCACCCAGCTCTAGTCAATGCACCAATTCCAAAAACCATAGCACTCAATGTAGATCTCAGTCAGTGGTATTTTTATTTTAATTTTTTTTTTATTATTTGAGTTTTCGAGTTTCACATTTTATATTATGAGGGTTTTAGGTTATTTTATTCCCAGTTCTTTAATTAGGTGACAATCATCAAGAGGACAGAAATCATATCTTCTCACTCGTGGATGTCTCAGCAGGAAGGTCTGGCAGCAGGGAAGAAGTTTGAGGTGCATGGGAGATTGGAAATAGAGAGCAGATATATTTGATTAAGTGGGATTTGAGTAATGTTTCAGGGCCCTAGAGAAATAAAACATGCATCAAAGGAAGACTCTAAAGAAGAGCTTCACCCTCCTCCTTCTGAGTCAGGGATATATGGTGTAGTGGACACCTGTGCTGGCCTAACTAGCAACAATGTCCTCTTCCTTTCTGCACAATAGTAGTCTGATTTTAATCAAGAATTCTTACAACCAGATACCATGCAACTCAGGGGAAGCTGAACTTATCCTCAACTCCAAGGGAGCTGTTCATAGTCTAAGACCAAGCAAATTCACTCACTTAACGGTGGGTGTTTAAAGGATGGGTACATGACCCAATTCTGGCCAGTGAGAATCAGGGCTGCCTTACTGTGTGTTCTGTGCAGTCACACAGGCCTCTGGCTTTGAAGGGCCCCGCATTTGGTTTAATGCTTTGGCTGTCACTGCCTTGAAATTCTTAGTAATTTTTTTTTAACAAGGGGCCCATGCTTGCACTGGGCCCGGCAATTTATATAGCCAGTCCTGATGAGATTAATGGTACTGGTGACCCAAATGAATATTTAACAAGAGTAACTAAAAGTAGCATCACCACAAGGATAACTCAAACTGTGGCTGAGAAGGATCTGAATGGTGGGTTGAAATAGTAAAGGTGAAGACAAACATAAGACAGGAGAGTGACCTCTGTGAAACTCAGCACAGAGAAAGTGGCTCAGCACTGAAGCTTTGAAGGCTGGGTGGTGCATTTTTATGTGGTGCTAATTGTGTGTCTTTAGGACTGGTTTTTCATATTCAAGGAACAGGACGGGCTTCATAAAGTCAATAAGTTGAAAAAGAGAGTGGGTATTGGGAGTTGCAGACTACATAAAGACTCAGGAATCTGAAATGATGAATTCTGGCTTGGCAAACAAGGCTTGATTTCCTTGCAGAATATAAAATTGCATTCTTACGTTTCCTTTCTTGTCCCTGTTTTATAACCCACAAGTGTCCACTCCTCTATTTCAAGTTCTCCTCTAGGACTCCCTTGAATGGGCTCCCCACTTCCCCTTTGGTGGGGATGGTAGTCAGAACTGGCTACATAATTTTGGGAGCCCAGTGCAAAATGAAAATGCATGACTTCTTGTTCAAAAAGCATTAAGTATTTCAGGAAGGCTATGGCAGAACATTAGACACAGTACAGGCCCTTCTGAGAATGGGGCCCTATGTGATTAAACAGGTTGCCTGACCATGAAGCTGGCCCAGGAGGTTGTCTTTGTTTGAGAAGAGAATTTCCTTTTCATGTAGGTCTTTGAGTATCATGCAGGTGCCTCCTTTTAACTTGGGGAAGTGTCCAGATTTCAGCCCACTTCTCAACCCAGGTTCTGAAGGATACTTTTATGCTACAGTTTAGGACTACAGTATCAGAAAACTATGCAAATGTTGAGAAGCAGGCCTTGTAGCATGTGGAAAACATTCAGGCAAGTTCCTAGACAGCCTTGTCCCGAGGCACACGGCAAGGTGCTGACAGGCCTTACATGAATTTGTCTTTGAGAACTGAGCCCCCATCTTATTCCCCCACCCCCACCCCCCAGCTGAGGTATGCAGGTGCTGGAGACTGTGATTAGTATTGGCCCTTTGCCTGGCCTCATGAGTATATTTTGCATCAGGAGCTGCTATCTTGTTTTTATTTGCATCTTGCATTGGGATTTGTTTGTTACTCATTTAGTTGAGCAGAAAAGGCCTTAGGAGGCAGCATCAGGGCAAGCATTTCCCATGAGAGGCGAAGGCCCCTCCTGGCAAGTCAAATACTGGTTTCATCTCAAGATAATGAATACATACAAGGGTCAACTATCTTTGATATGGCAAACGTGAAATATGGTCAAGAAGCTTCAAGTTTGCACATTCTCTGCTTGCTCTGCTAAAAAGCCCTCTGCCTCATCCCTACTAATGTTTTCAAGACCTAGCTCAGGTATTACGTTTTTCTAGGAAGTCATCTCTGAATCCCCTTCATTCCTTTTTCTACATTAGGCAGGTCCCCATGTACTTTCCTGGCAGACATTGTTTTTGTTGATGTTCTTATTTGATTTGTTCTTTTTTAATCGCCACATCCTTTGCAGTATCTGGCATGTAGTAGGTGCCCTGCAAATGTTTGCTGAATGAAGAAATCAGCCAACCTGTCAATGTTTGCCACAGTTTTTCTTAAGCCAAGATTGACTTCTTAGCTAACCTAAGGTAATTACATTCCTTGGCCAGCCCATGCAGCATGAGGGATTAAGAAGACCAATCAAAATGTTTGAGATCCCATTTTCTCTCCCTTCTTCACAATCCACAGAGTGAGTTATTTCTAAGTTAGAAGCAATTTGGATTAGTTTTCTGAGCTACCATTTCTATGGCTAAGCTTGAAAGTGGCAATTCCTAGAGCCGAATCTAGCATTTGACTGACTGGCTGTGATCTCCAACAAATGACGCCAGGGAGAGTCAGCCCAGAGTAGGACAAATGTCTGTTCACACAAATGGCCCTTATCTGTAGGTTTCCTTTTCTGAAACCCACTCTAACAACTTACTGAATACAAGAAACATTGAATGCTTCCCTTCTGCTGCTTGGCATGGTGAGAAGTAGGGTTCCCAAATTCCATTTTATATGCTAGTGAGGCCCATGACAACATTTTCACTGATTTTGGAAGGGAAACACCATGGAGTGATTTTTTTCATAAAACCAAATATGTTTTGTTTGAAAGACTATAATTTTGAGTTCTAAGAACATATCATTAATAATATTGATATTGATCTGTGAAACCCCAAAATATGAGGACCACCAGGGTAGAGAAATGGTTTCTTTTATTTATTCATACTTTTTAGTAAGAACACTCATTTTAAATGTCAACCCATTTTGTGGACTTCCTGCATGATCATAGTGATAATCATAGTATCATTTAAGTTGTGGATCAAGGAAATATATATGTGCACATGGATTTGAGAACTCTTTTAAAAATTTACTGCAGCCCTCCAGTGGTTTGCTGCTGATAAGTTAAAAAGCACTAGTGTGGAGGACTTTAAAATGATATTATGAAATTCCAGTATAATCCTCGCCGCTGCTCACCAGCCATGTGGTGATGGGCAAGTCCCTTAACTTTCTGGAGAAATTTCAAGAGGAATGGTATGGTGTATTATCACACTGCTTTTCTAAGTAGGTGCCCCTATTGCAGGTAGGAAGCAGAGGTGAAAAAGCAGTAGGAATTTTTACCCTCAACCCCCACTTTCATCTTCATTCTCCCCATGGTTAGTGGATTGAGGTCTTATAATTCCTTCTTTTACCAACCAAGGCAGAATAGTGACACAGACCTGAATGGGAAAGGGACAGTCTTTGCAAAGTCACTATACATTCTTGTCGAATTTTTTCTTCATAAATGAAGGAGCAACCATGCTTCTTGTATATAAAATTTAGAAGTATGGCTAATTCTCTCTCTATTTTTTTTTTTTTTACCAATCAATCACACACACACACATAAATACACATACATATATGATCTTATTTAGGGAATGAGAAGTGAATATATAGCCCTTTGAACTTAATCAAGTCTTGAGACCAGTTATGAAGAGATGTGATTTCCTTCATTACGGGAGAAAATACCATGTAACTGTATAGTTGAGGAGGGTGTAGTCACCTGTGCACATGGGTCAAGCATCTCCAATGTGCAGAGCACACCTTTTCACACATTCTAGAGAAATAGGAATGAAATCTAATTTTCTTTGAGAGATCAGAGGCAAGTATATTTGTCATCTACTTCTTGTCATAAGTGTAGTTAATTTATGTTTTTGTATATGTTTTTGTTTTTTGTTTTTTGTTTTTTGTTTTTGTTTTTGTTTTTTTTTATTATGGGTAAAAATCAAAATTCTCACAATACATACAAACATTTGCAAAATGATATATAAATATATATGCATATATGTGTATTTGCTTACAAAAATGTTATATATATATATATATACATATATTTTAAGAGGTGCTTAAATTACCCAAAATATTACACGGAACCCACTGGGATTCCCATGTTGCCCACCTCCCACACCTCCCACCACATCCCACACAAACATCTCCCACAGTGTGGCCCACCATCCTCAATGAACTTACACATCCTGGAGCCTTGCCACCAACCATAGACCACAGTTCACACTGTAGACCACACTCTCTCCCACTCAGTTCTTAGTGGTGTGTGCTGATTTAAAATGGCCTACATCCGTTGCCACAACAGTACTCAGGACAACCTCCAACTCCCAAAGAAGCCCCTGTATTTCAACTGCTCATTCCCTCCCTACCCCAAAAGTGTCAAGTCTTCTCTTTTGTATATGTTTTAATGAGTAAATAATGACTTCTGCTGCTGCTGTTTCTACTATTGCTGCTTCTTCTTCCTATTATTATTATTATTATTATTACTATTACTATTTCCACAGTTCTGGAAATTACCTTAGAAGCAACAAGTGATGCTAAAAAAGAACAAAGGAATGCTAATTTTGTTGATTATATTGTTACTCTATTTCAATGAGAGATAAATAGTTGATAAAATGAAAATCCTAAATAAAAACGCTTAATGTTGTATTATGTTGTATTAGAGTGGATTATGAGAGTATGTGCTACCCATTTATCTTGGTGATTAAGAAATCTAAGTACGAACTAATGAAAAAAGCTGTTAAAGTAAAAGAAGACTTTGCTATAGAGATAACAGCCTTGTCTTCTTTTATCTGACATGCCATTCTCAGCCCTCCTCCCCACTATAGTGCCTCCTACATACTCCTACCCCAAGGAGAAGGGACATTTACATCAGAGAATCCAGGGGGACAATCCAGATTCTTTCTAAGCTGAAAAGAATTTGTATACATCTCTTGTTGTGGGGAAATTGTCCAATCTTTTGATCTCATGGGGACTGTGCACATAGTTAAAAGGTTGTTTCCTCAGATTGCAACATGTGCTGCATAAATCATGTCAAAAGCTCTACTTCCTGACTCCAAACCCGAATGCTGAGTTTTTCCTCTCTCTTTTTGTCCCTTTCTATTTCATTTTGATTTTCTGCCTTTTTCTGCCTTATCTTTCTTCTCCTCTTGCCTCTGTCACCATCTAGCTGATATCCATGAGTAGAGGAACAAGAAGGCATCTGCAATGTTGGAAAGGGCCTTTTAACTCCTAAGGATTTGAGATGTTGTTTCAAGCAGGAGAGAACCATGACCAAGCCTGCCTTTCAAATGATCACTATATCTACAGTAAGGACAAGAGATTAGAGATGTGCACTGGTAGATATGGCCAGTTTAAGTCAGAAGGAGAATTGGCATAGGATGGTGATTAATTGTCATGGGAAGGATTAATGATTCCCAGGTTTCTGGTTTGGACACCTGAGCAGCTGGTTGTATTACTTCCTGAAATACACACATTGGAGGAAGAAAAGTTTTGAAATGGAAGCTTTAAGAAAAAGAAACTGTGGATTGAAAGGCTTGAAGGCTGGGAGGAAGGTGGCATCCTCCTAAATAAGTTTTTTACTATACTGAAATTATGGAGGGACATTGGATGAAATTATTACATAAAGACAAACTCTGTAAGCTGTGAACAAATAGTCAAATAACAGTTATTGTGTCCTTACCATGTACCAGGCACTCTCTAAGCACGCTTACTAATATATGTTAGCTTATCTAATACTCTCAACACTATAAGATCAATATTGTTTTCTTTCCCATGTTAGAGATGAATAAACTAATATTCAGGGTCACACAACTAATGAATGGCAGGTGCAAGGTAACTCTAGCATCTAGCTCCCAAGCCTGTGCTCTTAGCCACTCTGCTATATTATCTCATAGATAAATTTATTCCCTTTGCACTTTTGAGTATGCTTCCTTTGAATATTTCTCCCAAAGTGACATGTTTAGGGGAAAAATTATTTTAACTGAAAATTAGGGGTTTTGAAGTTTCTGGTTAATTGAAGTTTAGACATAGTCAGTTCTGGAAGCTCAGTGCCAAATTTCAAGGAACCGTGGAGCTATGTATCAATCTATTTTGGAGCCCTCTTGTTAACTTGCAAAATACATCTAATCAGAAAAAAATGCAAGGATTGGATGAATTTCAAATCCCTGCCCTGTTGAGTTTAAAACCCTGACTGTTGTCAGGTGTGAGCTGCAATTTGTCAGAGATTCTTTGGCTTCAGACAGAGGCCTTGACATTGCAGCCCTGGGCCAGGCAGAGCTTCATTGAAGAAAAGCAGCACTAAGCGTTTTCCCACTATTAACCACACCAACCCTTGCTTGTCTCAGAGCCAGGTCACATTTGTACATAAGCCTTTTTGAAAGTGATTTTGAATGTCTAACTATTCCCTTTAAATGATGAAATTGCTGGGTAAAGCCCTAATAATAGAACTTATCAGAAAATAAATAAATAAATAAAGGAAAATCTGCCATCTGCTTACAGACTTAATTTGTCTGGCAATTGAAAAAAAAAAAAAACTGACAGTATCTATAATTATGAAAATTTTCACTCACCTTTCTACTAGGCAAAACTAATCAAACCAAGAGAATAAACAAAAATATGCAGATCACTGGGACTGCAAAATCCTTAAGAAGAGGAGCGACTTGTGATTATATATTCAGCTGTTAACCAGTTGAGTTTCACACACACAGAACACCATTCACTGAGACTGGGAGTTCTAACAGAAGTCAGGTAGGGGGAAAGATCACTTGCTAGGTATTTGCATATATCATCTCATGTCCTCAAAAAAACTCTTCAATGCATAATTATTTTCCTCATTTTTTTCCTAAGTAATTTGAAGCTTAACAATTTGAAGTAGCTTGCTGAAGATCTTTCAAATTGTGTGCAAGAGAACTGTGATTTTAACCAGATCTGGCTGTGATGCCAAAGCCCACTTGATTTCTCTCAAAGCACATGACTTTCCTGTTCTCATCCCATTTCATAGATACAGAGTTCCACCAGATTTCCAATTCCAAAATATAGCAGGTTAGACACTGAAAAAAGCCTTTACTGAAATATAATAGACTCTGTATACATGAAAACAACTGTTTTAAAACATTTCTGGGTATGCTTTAAGGAAGGGAATGGGAAGGGGAGAAAAACCATGAGCTGAAATTTAACAGGATGCAGCAAGTAGTAAGGAGCACAAAAAATGGGGTTATCCTTGGAGCATATGATGATATCAGTCCCTGTAAACACACAGGAAATCCTGGGATTTGCAGCAAAATTGGGCATATGACTTTGAAGGATACTAAAGTCCCATCTTGGTACAGGCTCCTGCACTCTGAAGGAAGAAAATGCATTTCCTTTCTGGGGAAAAATATCCCTAAATAGACCATCAGGATATGCAAAAATCCAGCAAATTGGAAGCTCAAATATGTATATACATATGTATATAAATAAATGAATAAAGTAAATAACACAAAAACACAAGCCACTAGTGAGAGACAGCAGGAGTTATAAACAACAGATTACTAAATTTTATTTGTGGCGTTAAAAGGAGGAGGGGACTATTATCAAGTAATGATGACAGATTAAGAATACTCCTTTACTTTCACTTCTTTCTGAAATCCTATTAAAATAATAATAAATTTCTTTTCTTTTGAAGTTCACAACATACACTTATAGGGACAAAGAATGAGAGAGGAAACCATAGGAACCTGGGGAGCTGGTGACCATCTGTAACTGTTTTAGCAGACCTGATAAAAACAATCCCAGCCAGCACCAGAAGGCATATCTCTGCCAGGAAGGAATACATCAGGCCATGAGTCTCACATGCCATGAAATTGTTGGGCTACACATCCCAGGCTTTTTATCTCCTGGCTTCTTATTCCTCATTTCTCCTAATTCATTACCCCCATTCTCTTTCTTCATTTCTTTCTATGGGGAGGTTAATAAAAATAACATTTAAATTCCTTTGTCCTTCCTTTCATCACACCCATCTAAAAAACCCTCAACCCTGAATACATTCTACAAAAACCTTTCTCCAATGTTGGACCTAAATAAATAGGTATGCCTGAGACAGTCAGGAAGCATGGCAGATTGGTCCACCATAAATTCAGGACCACCAAACTCAAATGGGCCCATTACAATCCTATCATTCTTCTCAGGTCAACATACTCTGGCTCTTTCAAACTACTCTTTCAAATATCTCCACCCGCCTCAAGTCTCTGTCCCTCTCACCTCACTCCTTAATCTCAACAGCAAACCTTATTTAAAATAAATTGTAGTTACCCAACTACTTTCTCTCGCCTGTTCCTTCCCATCAACATAGAAACACAATAAAATCTCTCCCATCTTGTAAACAAATAAGCGAACAAATTCCAGCAACTTTACTCCTTCTCTGGTTTACCATACTATTGCTCTTTAGCCCTACAGTAACAAATTCTTGGAAAATATTTCTACCTAGTGATCTTCATTTCCTCAAGTCTTTATCACCTGGGTGCCACCTTACTAGGGTCACTAGTGGCATTCATACTTCAAGATTCAAAAAGTGATTTTTTAAAACTTTTTATTTTAATGTAATTATAGATTTAGAGAAAAGTTGCAAATATAATACTGTATTCCTGAATACTCTTCACCTAATGTTGACGTCTTGAATAAACCATAGCACAATTATAAAAACTAAGACATTGACATGACTGAAATGCTAGTAACTAACCTATATGCTTTATTTGGATTCCACCAGTTTTTTTCACTAATGTCCTTACTTTGTTCCTGGATCCAATACAGGATCCCACATTGCATTTTGTTGTCATGTCTCCTTAGTGTTCCCCCATTTGAGACAGTTTCTCAGTCATTCTGTGATACTTGAGGAGCGTCAGTCAGTTATGTCATAAAATTTCTCTTAGCTTGGGTTTTCTGATGTTTTCTCTTGATTAGATTAAGGTTTTGCATTTTTGACAAGAATACCACAGCAGTAATGTTGTACAATGCACAGTGCTTCATGTCAGGGGTTCATGATATCTATATGTCTTATTATTGGTGATGTTGAACATGATAAAGTTGTGTAAAAACAGAGTTACAATATTTCCCTTTATAATTCTTAAGTATGTTGGGTGAGATACTTTGAGAATATGCAAAATATACCATTCCTCCTGCAAATGGTGCTTATTAATTTTAGCATCCACTGGTGGATATTGCCTGCAATAATTATTACTATGTTGTTTCAATGCTGATTTTCTACTTTCCATATTCTTTCTACATTTATTACTTAGAAGTCCTGCGTAATGAAGAGAGCTATCTTTTATCTTCCATTTATTTCTTCATTATATATTTATGTAAGTATGGACTCATTGATATTTATTTTATTTTACAGGTTATAATGCAATACTAAGATTTATTTTGTTGCACAAGTTATTCTATCTCTAACTGTTGCCATTGAGTGCTCTTTCAGGGCCCATTCCTGGGCCCTTTTGACATGGTCCCATTCTTTTGTGAGCATTTTCTCACTTTCTGGCATCACAAGATGTTCCACACTCAACTTGTCTTTTCCCTTCCCAGACCAAGAATCATCCACTTCTCCAAAAAACCCTGGATCCTTTCATTGGAGAATGGTGTTTAGAAACCAATATCTGGGCACTAGCTGTGCTCATTTCTAGTGGAGTATTATTACTTTTAGGCCCTCTCAGGAAACTCAGCTAGGAAATCTATGTATCTACTCTAACCCATGATACACACACAGATATATTTACTTCCATACTTAACTCATATATATATAAAACATTATTCCTACTGATACCTCTGATTCTAATGCTACACTACAGGGTTTATTCTAGCTTTTCTCTGTGTTATTTGCAAAATCTTTCTACAAAAATGAGAAACTTGGTTCTCATAATCTACAATATATTTAATTTTTCAATCCTATGTACCCAAATAAAGTAATTTCAGAATTACTAATCCTTATCCCTATGAGAAACAAATTTACTACCTATACTACAGTATTTACACATAGTTGTTTTTGTCCTTAGCCTTATACTACCCACTAAAAATACTGTTTTCCAAAGTGACTTAGATTAGTTCTTTTCTTCCCCACCATCTTCTGTGTGGTTAGTAATTCATTTGCAATATAATCAGTTTCATTTATTGCACTTTTTATTCCATTTTTGTTTCCTTCCCACATCCTAGTTGATTTTTAACAATTTATGAACAGTAAAATTCACTTGTTTTGGTGATGTGTTGTATGGGTTTTGAAAAAATGCATATAGTTATATATCTACCACCACAGTTGTGAAACCATTTATGGTGGTTTGAAACTGTATGTACCCCCAGAT
The DNA here is from genome assembly GCA_026826555.1 of Tolypeutes matacus. Lineage (NCBI taxonomy): Eukaryota > Metazoa > Chordata > Mammalia > Cingulata > Chlamyphoridae > Tolypeutes > Tolypeutes matacus. The sequence continues at coordinate 6,457,445 of JAKSZT010053769.1, forward strand.
AAGCATGTTCTTAAAGGTAATCCATTCCTGTGGGTGTGGACTGATTGTAAATAGAATCTTGTGATGAGGCTACTTTAGTTAAGGTGTGACTCACCTCATTCAGAATAGGTCTTAATCCTCTTACTGGAATCCTTTATAAGAGAACGAAATTCAGGCAAAGAGAGAGAAGCCACAGAAGCAAGAAGCTGAGAGTGAGGAAACACAGAAGAGAAGGGAGAGATCAGCAGACACCACTGTGTGCTTTGCCATGTGGCAGAGGACCCAAGGATTGCTGGCAGACAGTCTTCAGGAAGAAAATATTTCCTAGATGATGCCTTGATTTGGACGTTTTTCTCAGCCTCAAAACTGTAAGGTAATAAATGCCCATTGTTAAATTCAACCCATTTTATGTCTGCTTTCAATAGCCTAGCAAACTAAAACCATTTGTCACCCTGAAAATTTCCCCCTGGTCCCCCCTTATAGTCAATCCATTCTTTCAGCCACAACCCATGGCAACCATTAATCTGTTTTCTGTTCCTATATTTTTGCCTCTTCCAGAATATCATGTGGATGAAATCATAAACTATGTATTTTCTGATTCCATTTATGAGGTTGGCTTCTTTCAATTAGCAAAATACAAATAAGATTCATCTATGATTTGTTTATATCTTTAGGACATTTCTTTTTATTGCTGAGTAGTTTATCCATTTGAAGGACACAAGGGCTGTTTCCAATTTTTGATGATAAGGAATGAAACTGCTATAAACATTCATATACAGATTTTCTATGTGATCATATATTTTCATTTGTCTTGGGTAAATACTTGGGAATTGGATTGATGGGACATATGGAAATTGTATTTTAACCTTTATAAGAAACTGCAAACTGCTCTTCACAGTGGTTGTACCATTTTGCATTCCTGCCAGTAACGAATGAGAGTTCCAGTTGCTCTGCATCATCATCAACACTTGGTGTTGACAACCTTTTTTTTTTTTTTTTTTCACTTTTGCAATATCATGTTAGCTATTATGGTTTTAATTTGTATTTCTCTAATGATTCTTTAGCATCTCTTCAAATACTATTTGTATTCTATATACCTTCTTTGATGAAGTGCCTGTTTACATATTTTGCATTGAGTTGTTTATTTACTGCTTACATATTTTACATTGAGTTGTTTATTTACTATTGTTAGGTTTTGTGAATTCTTTATATATTTGGGACACAAATCCTTTGTTCAATAAATGAATTTAATTCCTTGTTTAAGTTAACTTCTCAATAGCATTTGATGCTATGAACATTTCTTCTTTCTTGAAATAAGTTTTCCCTTATTTTTCCCTAGCTGTCTTAGTTTTCTTTCTAACATTCTGGAATCATCTATCCATAAATTCTCTTTCCAGCTTCATCTTCTTCTACCCAAGTCCTCTCCACACAATATATTCTTTTCCTATTCCTGGGTAAGTTATTTCTTCCCTCTTTATTTGGTTTTATTATCTGGAAAAGGAGGAAAATCAAAGAATCTGTATCCTGAGGTAGTTTTGAAATGACATAAGATAACATGTAAAACGCATACAAGACATACCATAAATGCTCAATAAACATTTCTTATCATTTTACTTATTGTTGTTTTTTTCTCGACCATAGCCTTAATGTCAACTTTACATGAATAACTCCAAAAATATCTATCTTCAACTCAGGCCTTAACACTGAATTCTAGAATTTATTAAACTGTCAGCTCTGAATCTCCCCCTTGATATCATAAATGTACATCTAAGCAGCATATCCCAAAATGTCATCATTATTTCTTCCCCATATCCAGTCACTGCCAGTATTCTTGACCCAATAAAAGACATCCTTATTCTTCCAGTTTTGTTAGACAGGAATCTAGGAGTTACCCATCATGTGGTTCTTTCCATTGCTGTCTACATTCAATCTATTACCACAATATATCTGTTCTACTCTTTAAACTTCTCATTCATCCATCCACTTATTTCCATCCTTTGGCCACTATCTCAAACCAGCTCCCTGCTTCTTTCACCTGTACCATTTCTATATCCTACAAACTGGATTTCCCACATCCATTCTTGCTTTCTCTAATTTATTCTCTATAGTGCTGCCAGAGTGATCATTTTAAAAATTAAGTATTATTAACCAGTACACCTCTTTGCTTAAATCTGAAGTCAGGAAACTTTCTCTATAAATAATCAAATAGTAAAGATTTTAGTGTTTGTAGTCTGCACAGTCTCTGTTTCAGCCATTGACTCTTCCATTGTAGCAAGAAAACAGACATAAACAATACATAAATGAGTGAACACGGCTATCTATGTTCCAATAAAACTTTATTAACAAAAACAGGGTGTAGGGCCAATCTGGCCCACTGGTCATAATTAGCCAAACCCTGCTTTAAACTGTTAAATCACTTCTTAATTTTTAAGTCTTAAAGACAGCTGACAAGTTCTTTCTTGATATGCCCTAAACTACATATCCAGACTCTGCTCTCAGCATTCTTCCTCTGTCTTCCTACTGTTGACCTCACTGGCCTTCTTTTAATTCCTTAATGTGTAGAATTTCCTCTTGCTTCAAGATCTTTGTATATTTTTCCCAATATTCCCCCTTTTACTATCTAATTCATATACATCTGTTTTAGTTTCTTAAACATCAGACATATAACACATTGGGATGGTTTAAACAACGGGGCTTTATTGGTGTATCATGGTTTTGAGGCTAAGAGAAGGCCAAAATCAAGTCTTCTTCAAGGCAATGCATTGTCCCCAAAGACTGTGGCATTCTGGGGCTGGCTGTTGTCAATCCTTGGTCTGTCCTTGGCTTTTCCATCACATGGCAATGCACATGAAGACATCGTCTTTCTTTTCTGGATTCTGTTGACTTCCAGCTTCTGGTTGCTCCTTGTGGCTTCTCCTTCCATGTCCAATTCCCTTTGCTTATTAGGAATTGAGCCATATTGGAATAAGGCCCACCTTCTTTCAGTTTGGGCAACCCTTAACTAAAAACCTCAAAAATCTTATTTACAAATGGGCTCACAACCACAAAACCAGGGGTTGGAACCTGAACATGCCTTTCATGAGGGACAAGATTCATCCCCCAACAAAATCCTTCATATCACAACTTAATTGCTCCTTGATCAGGGACTCATTTTCTGACTCTATCAATTAAGATCAGGTTTCATTGTATAATTCACCAACCTTTTTCTCTTCCTTTCAGTTCTTTCAGTTGTTGTATTAATCAGCCAAAGCGGTGCTGATGCAAAATACCAGAAATCCATTGGCTTTTATAAAGGGTATTTATTTGGAGTAGACGCTTACAATTACCAGGCTGTAAAGCATAAATTACTTCCCTCACCAAAGTCTGTTGCCACATGTTGGAGCAAGATGGCTGCCGCATCTGCAAGGGTTCAGGCTTCCTCTTCCTCTTAAGGCCCCATGGTATCAGCTTCTTCCATTATCAGCTGTATCCTGGGATAAGTCTCGTTTTTCTCCTGGGGTTTGTTTCTCTCTGGGTACAGCTACTCTGCTCTCTCCACAAGGTCAGCTGTAAACTATCAAGCAAATGGCTCATCTCTCCTCCCGGGCCCTCTGCCGTGTCTAATGGAACCTTCTGCCTTTCCTCACGTATCTGCTTCTCTGTATATTTACTTCTCGGGGCTCCAGCATTAAAACTCCAACTTCCTTTCTCTGTGGTGCAGTTTCTCTGTGAGTCCCCATCCACCAAGCGGATGGGGACTCAACATCCTACTGATGTGGCCCAATCAAAGCCTTAATCTTTATTTAATCAAGTGAAAGTGAAACCTCTGAATCCAATCCAATCTAATATGCCCAGAGGGACAGATCAGTTCATAAACATAATCCAATATCTATTTTTGGAATTCATAAACAATATCAAACTGCTACAGTTGTAATGCACATATATTAAATAGTATGATCATTTGACCAATAGCAGTCTCTAGTGCTTAGTCTGTAAGTGCTATGAAATCACACATATCCTTTATGTCCAACAACAAAATAATAGACGCTCAACATATTATTTACTGTTATTCACTGAAGCAATCTTTTTAATGTAATTTGGTTTCTGATATAGATCTACTGACAGGGATGAAATGCACTGACAGAGATATTACAGCCCTTATAAAAGTTCTATTTTTCAGAGTAAATTTTCAAACTAGCATTGCAGTTTATTCATAGTAGCTTCTGAATTATGCTAATACCACTCCAAAGCTGAAAGACTGGCCTTGCAAGAGATGAACATTCAGTTCACCTAACAATCATTACTTTGGCTCACCAAGAAAATTCTAATATCCGTTTGTGTCTACCTATAAGGGGATAATTTAATGATCTGTTTAAACAAGTATTTCTCGGTCATGGGGTAGTTCATTTCTCAGTGAAAATTAATTTTTAAGAAAAGATTGGTACTAACACAACATCAAATGCATTTTAATAATATGTGGCTCCAGGTTTGATGATATTAAGGCCCTGGCATAAGTAAGTCTCAGGATTTTCAAGAGAAAGAACAATTCCCACCAGCTTTCCTTTACAGCTATTATACATAGGGAGACTATCTTGGTTAGTGCTCTGCCAGAAAAAGACCCTAAGAGAAGAGATCATGTGCAGGTAATCTATTTGCAAGTGAGGAAACAACAGAAGGGCACTAGTGAAGTGAGACAAGGAATGGAAGGAAGTAAATAAATAAAATACTATTGATTCAGCTATCATTGTAAGTTTCTCAGGTTTAATTCCTCTAGGGAAACTCTGAAAGTCAACGTACAACACACAGCTCAGAGTTATTTCACTTAGGGCTGAGGGAGTGGGGATATTTATACTCCAACTCCAAAGAGTTACTGAAAGAGTGCTAACTCTGGGGGACAATATTTCCCTGATACTTCTGGCTAACAATGTAGTGCCCAATAGACAGCCTTCAGACAAAGACATTCTGAGGCTGGCAAGTGGAAATCAGGCTCTGTGCCCTGACAGAGAAAGGGTAAGAACATATAGATGGAGCATTGACAGTGGCTGCTATAATAACAAGGCTTTCTTGTTTGCCAGGGACAGCCTGTCACTGTCTGTTCTCTAAACATCCCATCCAAATAACATTTTTCCCAATTTTTCCATTTGATGAAGTATTATTATCTATAGTTGCTTTAAAATAAGCAGGGATTGGTTGCTAAATCTACACTTTACTTCCAGCTTGTATCATGGTCGCATCAGGTAGTAGGTGAGATGCATGAACAGTGAAAGGAACTTCTACTTGAACACATGGTTAAATGTGTAAAACCAATATTGATAAACCATCTCTCTTTTTAAGAACATTTTCTAATGCAACAACTAACACTTCCTTTTTAAGGAGTGTATGCAATTGCTAATACAATAAAGCACATTTTATTAATTAAATATTGGTAATAAAGATACCTACCAATTGCAGGGGACACATAATATCCTGTTTGAGAGGTGGAGGGAGAAGTAGTGAATATTGGTGCTACTTGGTGCACCAGTCAGGCATGCTTTTAGTTAGAACCACATCTTATAAAATGCATGAAGACACCAGGCTGCCAGAAGGTGAGTTTTGGGGGAGGGGGAAATTGAAGCAGAGCAATTCTACATTCAGTGTTTACACTCTGAATGCTTTTCCTATAGCATTTTGTCAATGACTGTATATTGTAAGCCTGCAGCTATTTGCTTATTTTACAGTTGGTAACATATTTTAATTTTGCCATCAGTACTACTGACTGTAAAGAGTTTTTTAAAAAATCAAATATCAACCAAAACATTCAGTGCTGATTTCTATTTTTCAAGAAATTTGATAATGAATATGTAACTTGCACAAAGTGTTAATATTCATCATTCATCAATGGGGACAGAGTGATATCATGAATGACATGAAAACCAAAGACGAAAAGTTGCTGAAGGAACAGCAGATTCTACTTTAAAAGTTAGTAATTATTAAAAAAAAACAAAAAAACAAAAAAACAACCACAATAAAAACTAAGGCCAAAGAAGGAAATTTCACAAATGCAGCTGTACAAAGTACATTGACATCTCATTTTCTTAAGCATGACTTTGCATTTAAATGATTATTCTTATAAATTTTCAATTTCAAGTTTCCTTTTTCAAGCCAAAGAGATGAGGTAAGAGCTGTTATTTGTTGACTCCATTAAATAAATCTTATAGTTAAGTCATGCAGTGTCCTCAGATCTTTCAAATAGAAAAAATCAACTAATTCCAATATTGTTTTGATAAGTTCCAGTCAATTCATGGAAAGAAAGCTACCAAAAATGAAACATAAGGAGAGATTGTGGGAAGATGGCATTGGATTAGGCAGGCAGAACTCAGCTCTCCCACAAAAACAAAGGAGAATGAGCCAAGAGCTGTCTGAGGGACCTCCTTTGGAGGTCAGCAGGCCAGGACAGTGCTTCACAACTCCCAAGAGGGACAGGAACAGAGAGATAAAGAACCCAAATCAATAAATGTGAGTTAACAAACCCCCACGGCAGCCAGGAAGGGCTCCCCTCCTCCACCCCCAAGATACTAAGCTAGGGTAAAACCCCTGGCTCACTGCAGCTGACTGAGAGGAGAACAGATATCTTCCTCCTTGTCAACTGTTACAAGGGAAAAGGAAAGGGTAGTCAGGGAGCTTTTCTTCAGTGAATTTAGCCAGTGGAGTCCACTTTGAATCTTGGCTTTGGCCAAACCAAAACAAAGAAAAAGAAGATTTGCTCTCCATGGAAAGGTGTACTGTATTAATCAGCCAAATGGGTGCTGATGCAAAATACCAGAAAATCAGTTGGTCTTTATAAAGGGTATTTATTTGGGATAGAAGTCCACAGTTACCAGGCCATAAAGCATAAGTTTCTTCCCTCACCAAAGTCCATTGCCACGTGTTGGAGCAAGACAGCTGCCGACGTTTGCTAGGGTTCAGGCTTCTGGGGTTCCTCTCTTCCCGTGGCTGCATTTCTCTCCGGGCTTAGCTTCTCTGTTTCCTCCACAAGGTCAGCTGTAGACTATGAGACTCTCTAGGCTTTGCTTCTTTCCACAAGGCCAGATGTGAACTCTCAGGCGAATGGCTCATCTCTATCCTGGGGCCTTCTCTCCTTCCTCATGACCAAGTGCTCTTATTTCCTGGGGCTCTAGCTCAAGACTCCAACAAGCCATCAGACAGTAAGACTTTTCACAAGTCTTTCCAAGATAACTGCATCTTCAATTCTGATTTACAAGTTCCAGGTTTAGCTAAGTCTTCAAATGCAGCACTTTCATCTGAGAATTTGATTTCCAGAAGCTTGGAATTTCTAGAATCAGTTTCTGTTTTCTTTGTGCCCAAGAGTTCAGTCCTTAGTATATTTTGCAGATCTAGTATTTTACCTTAAGCTGCAAGTAGAAGCCAAACCACATTCTCTGAGTTTACCTTGGAAAGTTCTTCAGCTAAATGTTCAGGTTTGCCATTGTCAAATTCTGTCTTCCATATAACACCAGGAGTTAATCTTGCTAAGTTCTCTGCAACTTTAAAACATGGATCGACTTTCCTCCAGTTTCCAGTAATAGTTTCATCATTTAATTCCAAGGTATCATAAAAAGTCTCTTTACCATCCATATGTCTTTCTTTTATTTATTTACTTTATCCATTTTAAACCCCCCCTTCCCCATTTGCTATTTTGTGTCCATTCGCTGGGCAATTCTCTGTGTCTGTTTCCTGCCATCTCTTCTCATCCTCCTCCTACAGGCTTCACCAGGATTCAATCTTGGAGACCTCCGATGTAGGAGAGAGGTGTTCTGCCACCTGCGCCACCTTGGTTCCTGGTTTTCAGAGCTTTCAGAGCATCTCGTCTTGTCTTCCCCTGCATCTCTCTCCTATTACATCATCATCTTGCTGCATGGCTCCCGGGGCCTGGCGGCTCACCAGCACACAGAGCCTGGCAGCCCATGTGCCTTCTATATATATATTTTATTTTATTTTATTGGGAGGTCCCGGGAATTGAACCCAGGTCCCTCCATATGGCATACGGACGCCCAACCATTTGAGCCACATCCGCCCCCCAGCCATCCGTATTTCTATCAACAGTTTCTTCAAAGTGATCTAGCCCTTTTCCATCAAGCATTTCACAATTCCTCCAAAAAATACCCCTTACCCATTTATAAATGCATAAATTATTAACATTTTGGTAATTGCAAAAGCACTTCCCCACTCCTTGGTACCAAATTCTGTATTAGTCAGCCAAATGGGTGCTGATGCAAAAGATCAGAAGTGGGTTGGTCTTTATAAAGGGTATTTATTTGGGGTAGAAGTTCACAGTTACCAGGCCATAAAGCAAGTTTCTTCCCTCACCAAAGTCCATTGCCACGTGTTGGAGCAAGACAGCTGCCGACGTTTGTCAGGGTTCAGGCTTTTGGGGTTCCTCTCCCCGTGGCTGCATTTCTCTTTGGGCTTAGCTCCTCTGTTTCCTCCACAAGGTCAGCTGTAGACTATGAGACTCTCTAGGCTTTGTTTCTCTCCACAAGGCCAGATGTGAACTCTCAGGCAAATGGCTCATCTCTGTCCTGGGGCCTTCTCTCCTTCCTCATGACCAAGCTCTCTTACTTCCCGGGGCCCCAGCTCAAGACTCCAACATCAAAACTTCTCCAATGCTGTCCTTTGCCTTGTCTTTTATCTTGGAGACCCCACCCACCAAGAGGTGGGCCTCAACACCCTATTGACATTGCCCAGTCAATGCCCTAATCATAACTTAATCATGCCCAGATTAACAGACCAGTTTACAAGCATAATCCAATATATATTTTTGAAATTCATAATTACATCAAACTGCCAAACGGCTGCATGAACCAACAAGTACCATCCATGGCCGTTCTGGAAATTGCATGGACAAAAACTGCTCTTGGCTCTCTCTATACTTTAACTCCTGGGAGAAAATCTGTGCCCCACTAGTGAGTCCCTGGCATGATTTTGATAACTTAAGCTCGGCAATTTTAAAGACTTAGAATAAGTTGAACCAAATATCAAAGAAGAGCTATGGAAAAAAGTAGTCAGGAGAGAGGCATTGGTCATCAGAGTAAATTCACCAACATATTCAGATACCTATATATCAGCAAAAAACTTGCAAGTCATAGTAGGAAACAGGAAAAGATGGCCCAGCCAAAGGAAGTAACCAAATATCCTGAAGAGAGACAGGATTTAAGACAATTAACCAATGATAATCACACAACTCTTTTAAATCAATTTAAAGAATCAAAAGAAAATATGACTAAAGAGATAAAGGATATTAAGAAGACACTGGGTGAACATAAAAAACAATTTGAAAGCCTGCAAAGAAAAGTAACAGACCTGAAGGGAATGAAAGACATGATGGATGAGATTAAAAATATGTTAGAGGTACATAAGAGCAGATTTAAATTGCTTGAAGACAGAATTAGTGATTTTGAAGACAGAACATCTGAACTGGAAAAACAGGAGATGAGAAAGAGAAGAGAATGAAAAAAATGGAACAGGGTCTCAGGGAATTGAATGGCAATGCGAAATGCACAAACATATACCTTATCTGTGTCCAAGAAGGAGAAGAGAATGGAAAAGGGGACAGAAAGAATATTTGAGGAAATAATGTTTGAAAATTTCCCAACCCTTATGAAATATATAAATATCAATATCCAAGAAAGACAGCAAACCCCAAACAGAATAAATCTGGATAAACCTGCCCAAGACACCTACTATTCAGAATGACTAATATCAGAGATAAAGAAAGGATTCTGAAAGCAGCAGAAAAAAGTAAAGCATCACATACAAGGGAAACTCAATAAGATTAAGTGCTGACCTCTCATCAGAAACCACGGAGGAGAGAAGAAAGTGGTAAGATGTATTTAAGGTACTGAAAGAGAAAAACTGCCAGCCAAGAAGTCTCTATCTGGCAAAGCTGTCCTTCAAAAATGAGGGTGAGTTCAAAGTTTTCACAGACAAACAAAACCTGATAGAATATGTTACAAAAAGACCAGAATTACAAGAGATGCTCTTTAAGTCCAATGGAGAATCAGGGAAGAATTCTTCTGATGGAATTTCATCTAAATTGATCATCTGAGTTCCAACCACTTCAACACAGTGAAGATGAACCCTCAGAGCTGGCCTGGGAGATATTCGTTGTTCAAGTCTGTCAGTATCACCCAGCCAGACTGCAGCTGATCAGCTGGTACCGGGAGTGGTTCTTGAGGAACAGAGTCTTAAACATGGGATGTCTGAGGTGGTTCTAGGAGTTTTGTAATTGGCTCTCCACTCTAATTGGACTCAGGGGTACTAATGACTCCCTTTCCAATAATGGAGAAGTTGCCTGTCCAACGACGAGCTGGGAAATTCTCCCTGAATGTTGAAATCACTTCCACTTTTAAGTCATTCAACTGATTGGGTAAAAGCACCACCCATTGATAATGTAATCTCCCTGATTGATGCAGATGTAATCAGCCATCCACGCAGTAAACTCACTGGTGATTGAAGTCCATAAATGCTCTTGTATTACAATTAGCCCAATGCTTGCTGGAACAAACACCTGGACACAACTACTTGGCCAAGTTGACACGTTAGCCTAACCATCACAGATGCTAAAGGGAGTACTGTAGCCTGAAAGGAAAAAACAAGGGTGAGAGAACTGGAGAAGAGTGTAGAAATAAAGATTATTAGGAAAGGTAAATTAAAGGGTAAAAACACAGACAATACTATGATATGACAACAGAAAGCCAAAGGACAAAATGGATGAAGTAAATAAAGCCTTTACAGTAATAACATTAAATGTTAATGGCTTGAATGCCCTAAAAAAAGACATAGACTGATAGAATGGATAAAAATATATGAATCATCTATATGTTGTCAACAAGAGACTCACCTCAGGCATAAGACACAACCAAGTTAAAAGTGAAAGGTTAAAAAAAGATATTTGATGCAAATATCAATCAAAAAAGAGCTGGAGTACTTATCAGACAATATAGATTTTAAATGCAAAACTGTTATAAGGGATTAAGAAGGTCATTATATATTAATAAAAGGGGCAGTTCACCAAGAAGAAATAACAATACTAAATATTTATACACCTAACCTGAGTGCCCCAAGATACATGAGGCACATACAAGCAAAACTGAAAGGAGAAATAAATGTCTCTACAATAATAGTTGGAGACTTCAATCCACCACTCTCTAGTATTGGATAGAACATCTGTACAGAGGAAAAATAAAGAAGCAGAGAGCTTGAATAATATGATAAGTGAACTAGACCTAATAGACATCTATAGAGTATTGCACCCTAAAACAGCAGAATATATATTATTTTCAAATGCTCATGGAATCTTCTCCAAGATAGACCACATGTTGGGTCACAGGACAAGTCTCAATACATTTAAAAATATTGAAATTATACAAAACACTTTCTCTGATCAAAATGGAATGAAGCTGGAAATCGATAATGAATGGAAAAGGGGGAAATTCATCAATGTATGGAGATTAAACAATACACTCTTAAATAATCAATGGGTCAAAGAAGAACTTGCAAGAGAATTCAGCAAATATTTTGAGATGAATGAAAAAGAGAACACAACATATCAAAACCTATGGGACACTGCAAAGGCCATGCTGAGAGGGAAATTTTTGCCCTCAATGCTTACATTTAAAAAGAATAAAGAGCTAAAATAGAAGCTCTAACTGCACATTTCGAGGAACTAGAAAAATAACAGCAAACTAATTCCAAACCAAACTGAAGGAAAGAAATAGTAGAGATCAGAGCAGAAATAAAGGAAATTGAGAACAACAACAACAATAACAAAAATAGAGCAAATCAGCAAAGCCAAAAGTTGGCTCTTTGAGAAGATTAACAGAATCAACAACCCCTTAGCTAGAATGACAAAGGAAAAAGAGAGAAGATGCAAATAAATAAAATCAGAAATGAGAGGGGAGACATTACCACTGACCTCACAGAAATAAGAGAGATCATAAGAAGATATGATGAACAACTGTATGCCAAAAAACTAGACAATGTAAACAAAATAGACAAATTCCTAGAAACACACAAACCACCTACACTGACCGTAGAAGAAACAGAAGACCTCAACAAACCAATCATAAGTGAAGAGATTGAAACAGTCATCAAAAACCTCCCAAAGATGAAAAGCCTGGGACCAGATGATTTCACAGGTGAATTCTACCAATCATTCAAAGACAATCTAATATCAGTCTTGATCAAACTCTTCAAAAAAATTCAACAGGAAAGAATCCAACCAAATTCATTCTATGAAGCCAACATCACCCTAATACCAAAACTAGATAAAGATATTGTGGGAAAAAAATACAGACCATTATCTCTAATGAATATAGATGCAAAAATCCTCAGTAAAATACTGCAAACCAAATACAAAAGCACACTAAAAGAATTTTGCACCACAATCAAGTGGGTTTTATTCCAGATATGCAAGGGTGGTTCAACACAAGAAAATCAATTAGTGTAATAAACCACATTGATAAATTGAAAAAGAAAAATTATATGATCCTCTCAATTGATGCAGAAAAGGCATTTGATAAAATACAACACCCTTTCTTGATAAAAACACTCCAAAAGATAGAAATAGGAGGAACCTTTCTCAATATGGTAAAGTGCATATATGAAAAACCTACAGCTAGCATTGTACTCAATGGTGAAAGATGAAACCTTTCCTGCTGAGATCAAGAACAAGACAAGGATGCCCACTGTCTTTATTATTATTTAATATTGGACTAGAAGTTCTAACTAGATCAATATTAGGCTAAATAAAGAAATAAAAGTCACCCAAATAGGAAAGGAAGAAGTAAAACTTTCACTATAATGATATGACATCTGGATTTAAGACATCTTCTTAGACCAAGAAAGGAACCCCACCCATGTGTACAGAGAGGGTGAGTTTGCCCCAGCATTTGAAGAGTGTGGATGTTCCAGCCTGCTGTTTAGGGAGAGTTTTGCTACCCAGGCTACAAAGGGGGTGGAGCACATTCTCCAAGGGTTGGGGAGAGTGAGGTAGACACTGCAGTGCTCTGAGAGGTATAGACCTGTTCCCCATAGGTCAAGGAGAGTGAAGTCAACACCCCATTCTTCTGAGAGGGGTGGGCTTGTCCCCCATAGATTAAGGAAGGCCGGGTCACCAACTCACTGTTCTGAGAGGATTGGGCCAGTAACCATAGATTAGGGAGAATGTTGCTGCCACCTCACTGTATTAAGGGGGTTGAGACTGTACCCCAGAACTTGGGGAAAGAGTAGTCATCACCACAATGTTCTTAGAAAGTGAGATGGATCTCAGCCACCACTCAGATGTTTGATAAGGGTGGAACCAAGAAAATGGCCATTGGATAAGCCTGTGAAAAGGGTGGGTCCCCATGAGGCCCCAGGGAGAAGAAACCATGACATTAAGAATGACTCTCTGACTTTGAAATCTAATGAAATATGCCCTGCAGGTTTTCAGAATTGTTGGGGACCAGTGACTCATGTTTCTCTCCCAAATTCTCCTATGTTAATGCAAATATTTATCCTATGTCTGTCCCTCTGTATATTGGAAGCAATAAATTGTTTGGTAAGTTTCACAGGTCTACAGCCAGAGGGACCTTTGCCCCAAGACAAACTGTATTTCTATAAACCGATTGTGATATGATTTTGGACTTAGCATTGCTACTGAAATAAGGTGTTTTTTTTTTTTTTTTTTTTTTTAATACTGTAATGTCTTTTGGAATTCAGAGGGTGGAGTGTAACAGTTTTATATTATTTATGAATTTCAAAAATGATATTGATTATGTTTAAACTGGTCTGTTCCTCTGGGCCTGACACCCTTTGATTGTATTCAAATCAAAGGTTTTACATTTACTTGACTAAATCAAGATTAGGGCTTTGATTCCACTATGTCAGTAGGACATCACTCAGGGTTGAGTCCTCAACCCCTTGGAGAGCTGATAGAAACAGACACACACAGAAGAAGATACAAAAGGAGAAGAGAGAACTTTGTCAGTTTTGAGCCTGGAGCCATGGGGAGAGATGAGCCATTCCCCTGATAGTTTAGAGCTGACCTTGTAAAGAGAACAGAGCAGTTGAGAAGCTCTGAGAGACAAGCCCAATTTCAGACCACGGCTGAGATCAGAAGAAGCTGGACCCACAGAGCCTTAGAGGAAGAAGGAAGGAGAGACCAGTAGAATTCACCTGCCATCTTGCTTTAACACGGGGCAATTGACTTTAGTGAGAAAGCAACCTTGAGTTGAACTTTTAGGGCCTTGTACATGTAAGCTTTTACCTCAGATAAATACCCTTTCTAAAAACCAACAGATTTCTGGTACTTTGCATCAGTACCCCTTTGACTGACTAATACAGAGAAGATGTGGTAAGATAGGAATGCTTATTCATTGTTGGTAGGAATGTAGAATGGTACAGACCATTCTACATGGAGGACTGTTTGGCAGTTCCTACGAAAGTTGAATATAGACTTGCTATGGGGCCTGGCAATACTATTGCTAGGTATTGGGGTTGGTGGAAAAGTAATTGCGATTTCAGACTGTGAATTTTAAATCATTATAACTAGGCTCAAACAAATCTTTATTAATCAGAATAGGAACCATTGCAATCAACACGTTTTTGCCAATGAGAAACAAGTTTGTTAATTCCTGTAGCATAAAAACCCATACTTCGAGATTCAATGAACTGTTGGAAAGCATTTTTTGCATCTTGCTGGTCGTGGAAGCATTTTCCCTGCGAAAAGTTGTCTAGATGTTTGAAGAAGTGGTAGTCGGTTGGTGAGAAGTCAGGTGAATATGGCGGATGAGGCAAAACTTCATAGCCTAATTCATTCAACTTTTGATGCATTGGTTGTGTGACATGCGGTCAGGCATTGTTGTGGAGAAGAATTGGACCCTTTCTGTTGACCAATGCTGGCTGCAGCCATTGCAATTTTCAGTGCATCTCATCGATTTGCGGAGCATACTTCTTAGATGTAATAGTTTCACCAGGATTCAGAAAGCTGTAGTGGATCAGACTGGCAGCAGACCACCAAACAGTGGCCATTACCTTTTTTGGTGCAAGTTTGGCTTTGGGAAGTGCTTTGGAGCTTCTTCTCTGTCCAACCACTGAGCTGGTCATCACCAGTTGCTGTATAAAATCCACTTTTCATCGCACGTCACAATCCGACCGAGAAATGGTTTATTGTTGTTGCGAAGAATAAGAAAAGATGACACTTCACAACGACGATATTTTTGATTTTCAGTCAGCTCATGAGGCACCCACTTATCGAGCTTTTTCACCTTTCCAATTTGCTTCAAATGCCTAATGACCGTATAATGGTTGACATTGAGGTCTTCGGCAACTTCTCCTGTAGTTGTAAGAGGATCAATTTCGATGATTGCTCTCAGTTGGTCATTGTCAATTTCCGATGGCCAGCCACTATGCATCTCATCTTCAAGTCTCTCATCTGCTTTGCAAATCTTAAACCACCACTACACTGTATGTTAGTTAGCAGTTCCTGGTCAAATGTGTTATTGATGTTGCGAGTTGTCTCTGCTGCTTTACAACTCAGTTTGAACTCAAATAAGAAAATTGCTCAAATTTGCTTTTTGTCTAACATCATTTCCATAGTCTAAAATAAATATAAAGTAAATAAGTCATTAGCAAAAAAACATAATGCAAGAAATGCACATTAAAATGATTTATAACATAACCACATTTTTTTAAGAATATATTCCAATATCAAATGGCAAATTTCAACAATGCAAAACTGCAATTACTTTTGCACCAACTAATATATACCCGGAAGAACCGAGAGCAGTGGCATGAATAGACATCTGCACACTGACATTCATAGTGGCGTTATTCACAATAGCCAAAAGTTGGAAATAACACAAGAGTCCATCAACCAATGAATGGGTGAACAAATCGTGACATATACACACGATGAAATATTATGCAATGGTAAGATGAAATGAAGCTGTGAAGCATATGATAATACGAATGAACCTGGAAGACATTATGTTGAGTGAAACAAGCCAGACACAAAAGGACAAATTCTGTATGATTACGCTATTTTGAACAGAACATATTATGTAAACTCATGGAATTAATAATTAGAATATAGCTCACCAGAAAGTAGAATGAGGGTAGAGAATGGAAAGCTGATGGTTTATCTGTGCAGAATTGGTTAAAAGGTTGTTTGTAAATCTTTGGAAATAAATGGAAATGGTGAAAGCACATCATGCTATTTGTGACTAACAGAGCTATTATATGGGTATGACAGTGGTTGAAAGGGAAAGTCTAAGGACATTTATATTACTAGAAATAAAGCTAAAAATGTAACATAGTACTGTGTAACACAATGAAACCTCATGCAAAATATGAATATGGGTGATATTTCATATATAAGACTGTTTTTACAAAATATAAATACAAATATACTAGAGAGAAGGAAACAGAACAGCAGCTATGTACAGTAGGGGAACCATAGAGAGATTGAGAGGTGATGAGTTTTATTTGGATTGTTTTTCAGTATTATTATTACTGGAATAATGAAAATACTCTAAAAATGATTGGAGTGATGAATGCACAACTATGTGATTATACTGAATACCATTGATTGTACACTTTGAATGGATGTATGCTTTACTCATATGTATCAATAAAATCGATTTGTTCAAAAAATGAAACATAAGGCATTATTTTAAATCCTATTGCAAATTCAGGTAAAAAGCTAACCCTGACAATAAAATAATTTATTTTGCATTGATCTACAAATTTAAATTTTGGTGAACAATAGCATCATGAATATATAGCACTGTAAGTCTATAACTCTATAAGTATGTGTATATCTATCTATCTAATCTTTCTAAATTAAAATCTTAAGGAGTAGGAACATAGTTGGCATTAATTATGGAGTACATAAAATCACTAAATATGACAAAATAAGCTTGATATTTTACCAATCAAAAATATACATGAATCGTGTTATTTTTACTTTTTTAGAAAAAGTGTAGTTTTAGAAATAAATTTGAATAGGAATATTTTATAGGTACACTAATAAAAACAATTTATTGACCAATAAATAAATATTTCCATAACATATATTTTTCTTATCTTAGCCCACATTTTACTCTCAAAATTGCCCTGATTTAGTTGAAAAATTACATGATCATTCTATTTAGACACCAATTTTCAATGGATATTATTTATGCTTTTCTACAATGTTTTGGATCCCAATACTGTTCTACATCTAGCTTATATAATTAGAATAAGTGCTGAGCTCTCTAGAACCATAACACTAGACCCCTTCTAAGCACGAGGTCTTAAGAATTTATGAGGGTGAAGAGAATAGGAAGAGGTTTGAGTCAGTACCAGCTTTTTCCTATGAAAACGTGTTGTGCAATGAGGGAGGGGGAATATGACTCAAATAGTAAAGAAGTAAAAAAAAAAAAAAAAGTCTGCAAAGGAGTGTCTCTAAATGCTCCAAAATAATCGCATTGTGGGGAGGTTTCTAGGGTCAAGAGGTTTTCAAAGTGGCAAAGGGCTGTGGCTGGGAAAAGTTTAGGTAGATGGATTATTTCTAATACAGACTTTGTAATGCAGCAACTACCTATATTTGTAAATTATTTACCGCTAGGTTCAATCTGGTCTATTGGACAATGGGATTAACCAGGACTTCTAAGATGCCCTCTCATGGCTCCTACCCAACTCAGTGAATCCCCAACTATCCCTCCACTTAATTCTTGACTGTCTGTGTTCCATGATCTACTTTTTACCTCCAGTGTAGGTCCGCTCTTTGCTTTATTATTGCGAAATAATACAAAAAAAATGATGATGGCTAAAAAATAAAGTGCTGAAAAGTGGGAAGATTTACATAGTGGGAAAGGGAATAAGGATAAAGGATATGACTGAAGAGGGAGTGTCTGTGTCCATTTTTTAATGACTAACTCTTTTCTTGTGCCAGTTTTATTGCCATAAGAGAGCAACCAGTGGTGGCTGGTTACTAATATTTTACTTTATGAATAGCAGCCCTTGAAAACTCTAGCAATAAACCTAGTTTCATTTCTCTTATGCACTAATGGGAGTATTACTCCCAAGCCAATGGATATAATTTTCTTGCACATCTGTTTCAATAAGAGAAAAAGAATCCTACCCATCATGTGAAAATATAGCCCATAAATTATGGGGTTTGAATTGGCTATATATTGCACAACCCCACTTCCATTTTAATTATTCTCCCTTATGAATAAAGATAGTGGTCTATAAATGCATTATTAATGTAAGATATTTCCCTTGTTTTTATAGACTTTGCCAGAAGTCATACTGACAAAAGGTTTGTGTCATTTCTGAATCAGGAACTTTGTACATTTGGACAAATGCCAATCTTCTAACATTTAATCTTAACATAGCAAAATATTTTATATACATTAAGTTTTATCCAAAAAGGTCTTGGCTATTTAACATCTATCTTATGATCACACATATGTAGGCCAAAATTTAAAAGATCATTGTTATTGTTATTGCAGATTGTTACTAATGATTCATACCTTCTGTCCTGATTGTATTTTAGGAGTAAAGACTTTTGTTTTGTCTATGGCCAAGAGTCCTCTCTTCAAGGAAAAAGTAAAGTGCTTGATAATTAAAGTCTTTTGTTATTCTAGATGTGTCATATTTTCTAAAAGTAAATGTTTACCAAACTCTTCAAGTGAACTTAGCTTATACAAAAGGAAGGTTTTCTGCCATAAATTTATTCTAATATCTAAGAGTGATATGTACTACAAAATAAGAAGAATCACAATCAATAAAAATTAAAGCAGGAAAAGATATTTCAATATCATTGAGTCCACTATCATTTTATAAATGTGGAAAATTGTGTCCCAGAGTGATCCAATGACTTCTCTGGGACTAACGTGGGGTCTCCAATCTGCAATTCTCAATTTTTAGTTCAGAGCTCTTTCCTTGCATACTTCTTCAATGGAATTCTTACTCATATTATTCTGTGAGCTCTTGTCACCAGTTTTTTGATGGATCCATCAAAGATTTTCCTGGTAGCCAGGTACTTGTGATAGTATAAGGTTGTAAGAAATGAACAGGAGAAAGAACTACTCTCAACGTGGTTGTCTCACTTGGTGCAATAGACTCATTCCATAATAGACTGAGTTAGCACTATATGTGTGTTCTGATAACTACTGCTATAGACTCATTCCATAAAGTCAATAAAATGTTAGTCAACTGAGTCACATATCTAAGCAACAAAGCTTGTTATCACCAAAGATTTCATCGGTAAAGTAAAGACAGTACATAATTCTTTTGTAATGTATATAATTCTTTTAGGTTGGCATTTTCACATATTGAGTCTATTTATTTGCTTTGGACAAAGTCTAAAACCCTTTGCATGGTATGCAAAGTTGTGCATTAATTAACCCATGCCTACCTTAACAATCTAATCCTTCACACCCTAGAATCTTCCTATGCTCTGGTCATAATTAGAGGTGGATTGCATCTCCCAATAAACCATGGAATCTCCAATCTCTATGCATTTCTACGTGTTGTTTCCTCTTCCAGGGATTGCCACCCTTATGCCTCTTCTTAATTCAGCTTGATTAACTTCTGCTGGTTTTTCAGTACTTAGTTCAGTTGTCATCTTTTCTGGCAAGTCTTGTCTTGCCTTGCTGTCACCATGCATAGGCTTGAATAGATTCTGCTTATTTCCTCTCAGGATTATGTGGACTTCCCATGCAACATTGTGATTGTTAATGAGTAGGGCTGTCTCAACTAACTTTCTTGGTCTCAGGGAAGAATCTTCTCATCCTCAACATCTGACACATACTTAGCTTAAAAAAAAGTTAGCCTGCGGATTCATTTAACAGCTAGAATTGCTATTGTTTGGTTCAAATTAAAAGCTTTATGATTCTCATATTTTAGTATGAGTAGGTGGTCACATTTGTCACATTAGACAATATTGTTGTGGTATGTGTCAGAAGGTCCAGTTAACATAGGGAGTGGATAGGGCAACTGGGTCTCCTTCCTATTATGACATCCATTCCAATGCAAAGAAGAAAAATAATGAAAGGCCAATCACAAATTGTTAGGTAGAGCTGAAAGGGATTTATTTAAGAGGTCATTTATTCCATCCCTGTGAATTGAGAGGCAGAAATAAAGTTCCAGTGAGCCTTGCCAGAGTCCTAGAGGCAATCAGTGGCTGAGCTGGGTCCAGAACTCAATTATCTTACTTCCCAATCCACTGTTCATTCATCTGCCTTTCCCACTAGAGCAGGGCCTTTCTTTCTTTCTTTCTTTTTTTTTTTTTTTTTTTTTTTTGACGTAAGCAAACGCTGTGTGCCAAGTCCCTGCCTAACTGGTCAGGCTACAGAGATGGTTCTAACCTGGTGAGTCATGTCAGCACCTAGGGAAAGTATCCTGTTCTTGATATGGGGCTACACATAGGGGAGTGCAAGAAGGCCATAAACTCTGCCCTTTCATCTTTATCCCACTGGTGTGTGCTTATAAAATGGCCTCCCATCTTCCTCTCATTTTCCTTCCCTGCCTCAAAAAAAGAAACATCCACCTGACTTGTGGGAAGGTTCCAACATCATCCAGTGCCTATATTACAGTTTTAAATCAATTATTGTTCTAGTACACACCCTGAGGTTAAAGAAGAAAGAACATCCAGGACTAACAAACCTGATTGTTCTGGCAACATTGCTATGCTGGCGTTTCTGGGCTTTTCTTTTTCTTTAATATAACAACTTCATTTAAAAAAAAGTTAATGGCTCAAGTAGCAATTTTCAATATTACTATTTCACTCATTTTTTCCAGCAGACTTACTTTTACCTCCCAATCTCTTGAGGGTTTTCCAGGGTGCACGAGATGCCCAGAGTTTGCTTACTTAGTTGCAGAGACAGCAGTCAGTCTGATAGTTCCTTAGACTGTGAATTATTCCTTCATTTTCTACCTTCTGAGTAAGGGTGTGACTTGGGCTTTGGAATATGAGCACTTCACAATTTAGTATTCTTAAATCAAGAAAAATACTTAACTGTAACAGTGAACAAACCAATTGCAACAGTATATAATGATGAGTTTTAACTTAACAATTGCTCTGAGTTAGCACTATATGTGTGTTCTGATAACTACTGCTCTAGCTCAAATTTCCATAAATTATGATGCATGTTGTTTCCTAGGCAAGTACTGGAAGTCGGTGAGGATGGTGACAGTGCCAAGGGGCTGTGCTCTGGCTGGGGCTCAGTTGCAAGAGGAGACAGAGACCGTTTCTGCCCTGGCCTCCCTGACAGTGGATGTGGAACAGCCGTATGCTGGGGAAGACAGCAGGTATGTCTCCGATCTGGGGGAGTCATTCTGGTCAGTAACATCCAGGCTCATCATTCGAGTTTGTGAATTTCTCTCTCGGATTTCCATCATCCGTGTCCTCCACTTCAACCCCCTGTCTTGTCCGGAGCCACAGATGCCTAGCACATACTGCAGGTTATCAAGAATTCATTTGTTTCATTCTTTGTGGGAAATGCAGAGCTGGAGCATGTGGCTGCTGTTCACAGAGAAATAGAGCCGATGAGATAGGTGGTGAGAAAAAAAGTCACTCTTTGTTGGATAATTTACTGTGGGTCATTATGGAAAGAGCTGATTGTGGGCTTAACCTCTTTCTCTAGTTGTCTCTATTTTTCCAGTTTTTTTTTTTTCTTTCTCTCATGGTTTTGAGATTACTGATACATCAAAGAGAAAAGAGGAGAGCAAAAGCTAGAGGTGTTATTCATCAGTTGAATAGCCAAAATACAGGCAAGCTCCTTGACATCAAAATACTAGATAAAAATGGAAGTTTCCTCCAAAAGAGACAGGAGTGTATATAAAGGACTTCATGAACCTGAGTCTGATTTTATTTTACTTCATGATAAAGAGGATTGATATCAATTCATCTTCATATGAATATAGCTTTTTGAAAAACAAATTAGGTTAACCTACGATTGGGTTTGCTTGTTCTTTTTTTTTAAAGAAAGGTTTTGTCTGTTTGGGCATTTTGGTGTTCTTCATGAGACAATGCTATATGCAAGATTTATTTTAAGTCTACTTAAAACCACCATAAATGAACATGGACACTGATGTTTTCTATGGCTGACTTCAAGGTCACATTTCCTCAATTTAAAAATGAATCAGGTGAGGCTTTTGCTAAAGCTCTGCCAGCTTGCCCTCTTAAATTGCTTTTGAGAAGGAAATAGGACTCCCTCCGTCAATAATATAACCATTAATTACATAGATCCTGCTACCAGTGCGTAGGTTGGCAGTTTTCCCAAGAATGTACAAATTCGAAAAGTTCTAGCTTTCTTGCTTTTACTGGATCCTCAGAGTTTAATGGATTTAACATCTTGTTTTGGTCAAGAGGAGTAGATACATTGAATAAGAGGTTTCATTTTTATTCAATTATTTTTTCTTACCATAACCACTGAAAGAACAGATAGCCAGTAGGAAAAACAAACAAACAAACTTATGTATTACTGTATGAGAATGCATCTTCTGTGGGTATCTACAGGATAAGAGGAAACCTATTTTACATCTTTGATAATGTGAACTAACCCCCTGCCATTCCCAGCTATGAACTGAACCAAGTTCATAATCCAAAGGTGTTGCAATTATTTCCAAGGCCAAATACAGTTAGTTGTCTGTCATCTGAGGGCTATAAAACTGAAGAAATGAACATCTGTTAGTGTTGGATATAAAAGGAGCACAACTATTCTCTAGAATTAATTTAATATAGAGAAACGAGGTTAATTTCCAAGCTGAGTGAAATGATTGAGAAGTAAATTTGCCCATTAAAATGCAGAGCTTATGTTATGAGCCCCAATTAATATAAAGATCTCAGCACTTTGGCAGAAATTGACTGTTAGCTTGCTTGTTTATCCTTAGGTAAATAGTGGTCTTGACTCTTGATGACCTACAGTGTGATTTAACCCCAGCTTCAGTCCACAGTGATTTTAAAGCTTTATACGAGGGGAGAGAGTATGTGAACATACTAATGTGCAGGGAGACAGAGTCTAAGCCCATACATAGCCTGGATTCATGTTAGTTTGTAAGTTTTAGACAGATTGTATCTATTTTTATTGACTTTTCTTGTGGGAAGAAAAATGGTTTTGCTTGAAATATTTTCTATGGTTTTGAACTCACTTTTTCAGTGGAAGAAAATAAAAATTCTTCTAGAACTGGTTTTTGCATTTTTATTGAGCCATGCATTAATTTCATCTCTCAGAGCTAGAGAGGGAGAGAGTGATCCCAAGAAAGCCACAGTTGGAAATGCATTAACTCTTTGCAGAGGACAGCTATGAGTATTGTCCCCCTACCGAAGACAGGAACAATGACTTCCAAAATGAGATAAAGAGACAGAAATTTTCTTGGGCCATTGTGCTCACTGCAATATTATAAACATACAGGAAATTGAAAAATTAGAAAATCAGAGAGCTAAATAGATGGAAAGGGTGAAGGCTAGATTCTTTTTATAGGAAATACTTGCCAGTTATTTTGGAAGATATATTGGTGTTTGGAGTGAGATGACTCATTTTATGCTAAGATTTTGGGTAAAGCAGTTCTTTTCCTGGCCAACTCATATCTGACTCATTTACCACTGGTGCATAAGGGATAAAAAGCTCCTGGCTAAAAAGTATTTTTTGTTCATTTTTCTTGGATGGGGGAGGGGATGACAGCACCCTGCAAACAGTTATTTCATTTTATAACTTTATGACTGATGGACCATGAAGAATAAATTATTAGAAAAAAGTTAATATGTGGGACTAATTTTGGGGTTGGTTGACTGAAATAGTTTTTGAAACATAATTTTCAGGCATCAAAGGACTTGAGTAGGAAAGAAATGTTTGATGGGTCAACAACAACAAAAAATTGAGTGAGGCCAAGTGATATAGTCAAAGATGATTAAATAGATAAGCCTGATGACATAAAGCATATCATTTAAAAGATAGAAGTGTGATCGTTTTGTTTTGTTTTTTCTTATTTGCTAGGAAAGTGCACCTTTAAAGGATTTATAGTAACAAAATGTGGTATGTATGTACGATGGAATATTATTCAGCTGTAAAAAGGAATGAAGTCCCGGTGTATGCGACAACATGGATGAACCTTGAGGACATTATGCTGAGTGAATAAGCCTGACACAAAAGGACAAATATTGTAGGATCTCACTGACATGAGCTAATTATAAAAAGCAAATTCATAGAGTTAGAATATAGAATATAGGTTACCATGGGATAGATTGAGGTAGAGAATGGGGAGCTAATGCTTAATTTGTACAGAATTTCTACGTAGGTTGATTGTAAAGGTTTGGAAATGGATGGTGGTGATGGTAGCACATTATTGTGAGTTTCATTAACAGCACTGAATTATGTATGTGAATGTGACTGAAAGGGAAAGTTTTGGGCAGTGTGTGTTACTAGAATGAAAGTTAGAAGATAAAACATGGGACACACAATGAAACCTGTTGTGGATGATGAACTGAGGTTAATAGAACAAGTATAAAAATGTTCTTTCATGAATTATGGCAAGTGTTTGGCACTAATACAAGGTGTTAATAATAGAGTGTCATATGGGGAAAATACACCTAATGTAAACTATGGACTATAGTTAATAGTACTATTTTAATATTCTTTCATCAATTATAATATACGTACCACACTAATGCAAAGTGTCAACAATAGAGGTTTATATGGGAACGCTGTATTCTTTTTTTTTTTTTTAAGGATTTATTTATTTATTTACTTTTATCCATTTTTACACCCCTTCCCCCTCCCCCCCCGTTTTTGCTGTTTCTGTGTCCATTCGCTGGGCAACTCTGTGTCCATTTTCTGCCCTCTCTTCTCATCCTTCTCCTCCTGTCTTCACTGGGATTCAATCCTTGGAATCTCTGATGTAGGAGAGAGGCATCCTGCCCGCGCAACCTTAGTTGCTGGTTTTTCGGTGCGTCTCATCTTGCCTCTCCCTTGTGTCACTCTCGTATTATGTCATCATCTTGCTGTGTGGCTCGCGGGAACTGGTGGTGCACCCGCGCACAGGGCCTGGCGGCCCACGCACCTTCTATATATTTTTTAAATTTTTACCAGGAGGTCCCGGGGATTGAACCCAGGTCCCTCCATATGGGAGATGGACGCCAACCAGATATAGCCCCCTGCTATATCTCTTAAGGTTGACCAGAGATACCTAGAGTTACAGTCTTTTCCCATACAGGATGGACATATAATAAATCAGGCTTAGTTAATCACCAGCATTCTAAAAACCAGACCTAGGGAGGAAAACGAGGTCTGGGGACACATGCATGGTTTCTAATATAGCGAATGTTTAGCCCACCCTGATTATCACAGAATCAGGACAGTGAGAATATTCGCACACGCGGTATTCTTTACATGACTTTTTTTGTAAAATCTACAGCTTCTCTAATTAAAATAATAATACTTTTAGAAAAAGATTCATAGTTTGCATTTGTTTATTATCTCTTTCCAAATGTTTCTACTTTGGAAATGTTAGTGAAATATTTAGGTTTATTTTTGGAATCCAGTTTAGGTTCTGCTGAAAATTAATATAAAGTTCTCTCTGGAAGTCAAGACTTCAGAATGATCACCTATTCAATTCTTAGGAGCATATTTACACTTTAGGCATAATATTTTAACTTAAAACAAAACCTGAAAATTAGGTTTTCAAATGTCAGTTTTGATCTATTGAATATCATGTGAATCACATTAGATGGTTATCAAATACCATCTGATGTTGTTTATTTAATTATTTAATTTTCAACTTATGGCAACTTTTCTCATGAAAGATATGGTTTCAAGTAATTCTTGAATACTTGAGAAAATAAATGATTCCAAATTTGGCTATTTTGTTATTTGAGTAAATGATCTCATTCATGACTATAATAGTATAAATATAAGCTAGAAAACCCCAAGTATCATTTGATTTTGCTTTGAATAGCCTATCAATAGCTCCATGGACATTGATAACCCCATTTTCCTGAATATTAATGTGTAAATATTGACCATTATTAAATGTGCATTCATGTCTAATGTATTCAGAAATATGACTCTGTTCAAATATCCCCCACTTTGGGCTCTCCATGAGCTTCTAGAACCTAACTATTGCACAAATTATTCAGGTTTCTGATTTTTCTCTAGGATACTATTATTTTGAGGACATGTTTATCTAACCAGGCAAACATTCCAATACAAATTTTATTTACAATTTTCATCCAGTGTCAACAAAGACTTGGTTGAAAAGTGGGCTGAACTTTGGAAGCTCTTAGTAAAAGTAAGAAGGATCCATCCCCTCTTATCCTCTTTCTCCTCCTCTCCCTGGGGCCATACTTTTATCTCTGTTTTCATGCCTAATACGTGGTCTTGGGATAGGTGTAAAGTCTGATTTAGTTTTAGGGATTAAACCCAATACCTGATTATGTATTTCAGGGTTCAGTTCTCTATTCTTTATAAAACAGTATTGAATTTGGAAAATGAAACAGAATAGAGCCATAAGTCAAATGAGATGAATGATAACTTTACCTCCCACTTCATCTTTGTCTCCACTCCTTCACTCCTGTCCTTTCTTACCACTACAAAACAGTGGAGTGTGACCCTGGAGTCAGCTTGCTTAGGTTCAAATCCCATTTCCATGCTCAATGCTTGTGTGATCAAGGTGGAGTTATTTAATCTCTCTAAGCTTTATTTTCCTTGTCTTTAAAATGAGGCAAAAAAGTAATAGGGTTGTGAGGATTAAATGAGAATACATAATAAGAACTTATAAAATGTGACACAAGTTAAGTACTCAATAAAGTCTAGTTTATATTATTTTTCTATCCTTTTTTTCTTCCTCAGTCTGCTTTACTTATTTGTCTCTCTTAATTTGATTTTCATCACCCAGTTATCCATAATCTTAGAATATACAGGCCGTACCCGGGTATCTACACATCTCTTCCTAGGTCAAATTAATAGTATAGCCATTGAAAATAAGTACTCAGCAAATACTCACTGAACAATAAATCAATCCAATTAACTGATTTGTGGTTAGCTCACCTAACATAAAAACTTGCACAATGCCCAGAACATTGTAGGTAGTAAACAAATGTTTATTTGTTGAATGAATGTGTGAGCAAATGAATCCTTTAGAAAGCAAAACATTGTTAAAATGACAACAATACATAATGTAAAGGTGCCTGAGAACTTCCTGTTACTATTTACTATGTTTTCTGAGGGAATCGGTGTTGTTATATTTTACAATATTTTTCAAAATGTTTATTATACAGATATTTTCTTTCCTGGTACTAAAATGGCAATGTCCATTTTCAGATGTGTTGGTTAATCAGATTCCGTAGTTCTCATGTTCATAAAGATATATTGGCTGAGAAAACATAAATAAGGTGGGGGAGGATGCAAAGTGTCTTTGAGTGGGGAAAGGAATTGTCTTTAAGAAGAAGAAAAATATGGGAGTGATGCTACTATATAAGACTCTTTATATGGATAGTCAGGTGCTATCAAGAATGAGTGACACCAGAGATGTATGAAAGAAAATTTTATTACTGCTCACAGGTCCAAAACAGAGAAGAGAAGCATGCCTTGCAGGGTCACATGAGGGAGCACATAAGGAACATAGGCTCAACCAAGCAGTGGGGAGCAAAGGTTACGGTGAACCTGGGGACTAAGACTATATTATGTTATATGGATGGAGTTGAAGTGATTGTTCAACCAAGACTGGTGATTGGGGAACTTGTATTTGCCTTTCACGGGGTGGGGTGCAAATCCAGGCAGGACATGGGGAAGGCAGGGAGAAACTGTTCATCTTCTATAAGCAGGTGTCAAGGGTTGTCACTAAGGGACTTAACAGGGTCTAAGATGCTGAGGCATCATGACAGTTTGAAGAGCCCCTCTTTTATTTTAATTTAGTACAGGTGCTGATAGATTTTAGGTTTATCTTCCAACCCGAAGAATGAGAAAGAAGAACATGATAGAACATTGGGTTCATTCACTCTTCAAACACTTTCTGATTACTTCCATGTGCTAGAAAAGTGCTGAGACCAATAGTCACAAAATGGTCTTGCACCCCTCAGTATGCTTATATACATGGGGATTGTATTAGTTTTCTATTGCTGCTGTAATAAGTTATCACAAACTTATTACAGTTCCACAGGCCAGAAGTCCCACACGGGTTATCACTGGACTAAAACCAAGGTGTCAGTAGGGCTACATTCCTTTCTGAAGACTCCAAAGGAGCCATTTCCTTGCAGTTTCCAATTTCTAGAGGCTACCCACATTCCTTGGCCCATGGCACCCTTCCTCCATCAATGTCATCTCTCTCTGACCTTTCCTCAGTTGTTGCATCTCTCTCTAACTGCAGCCTGGAGAGATTCTCTACTTTTATGGGCTCATATGTTTATATTGGGCCCACTAGGATAATTCCCCATCTCAAGTTCCTTAACCTTAATCACATCTACAAAGTTAGTTTTGCAATGCAAGATAACATCTTCATATTCCAGGGATTAGGATCTTTGATGGACCATTATTCTGTGTCCCACAGGGATCAAACAGGAACAATCAACTATAATAAGTGACAGGTGGTTTGATAGATTGAGACACCAAAGGAAGGAAGACCTAACACCAGCCCAGGGCTGGGGAACAAATCACAGAGCCAGGGACATCTGAACCAGGGTAGAAAAATATGTAGGAATTCACCAACTAAATAGAAGAAAGGCATCCATGATAGAGACGATAACTTGAGCAACCATCTAATTCTTTTCACTTCTCTGCCAACTCTCAGTCCAAACTACCTTCACCTGTCATCCAAACTCTTGCAGACACTTCCTAAGTAGTTCCCATATCACTCTTGCCTCCTTTCTAATCCATTTCCTACAAAACAAACAAACAAACAAAAACACTTGCAGAAAAAACCCTGTCCCTCTTCTGCTTAAATGCCTTTCTATGCCTATTAGATTAAAGACCAATGTCCCTCACAGGACCCACAAGACCTGCATGTTTGGGGCCTTCCCTTCATCTTGAGCCTTCATCCTGATCCTTTTCCTCTTTGTTTCCTACTCTGGGATCCAATAACAGTGGCTTTGCTTCATTTCTCTTCCCCCACCCCTACTTTTTCCCTTTCTTTTTCTTTTTTTCCATTTCCTTTTTAGTTGAGGTTTACCTTATATAAAATATAATATGCATTTATATAATAATATGCAAAAATTCTAAGTATGTAAACTTATCGGATTTTTACCTATGTAGTACTCATATAACTACCACTCATATGAAGATACAGAACATTTTCACTATGCCAGAAAGTTTACTTGTGCCTCTTGCCAGTTAATGCCATCCCCTCCAAAAGTAACCACTTTTTAACTTTGATTACCATAGATTAGTTTTGCCTGATCATTTAAATGGAATCATGCAATACATACTACTTTTTATCTGGCTCTTTTTACTCTACTTACCAAAAAAATTTTTTTGAGATTTATCCATGTTGTTGCTGACAATGAGTAATTTGTTTATTTTTACTGTTGAGTTTTATTTGAGTTATATACATATCCTAATTTGCTTATCCATGCACCTGTTGATGATTAGTTGGGCTGTTCCAGTTTAGGGCTATTGTAAATAAAACTGCTATGAAAATTTTCATACAAGTCTTTTTGTTGACTCAAGTACTCAGTTTTCTTGGATATTTACTTAGGAGTGGAATTACTTGGTTGTAGGGAAGGCATATATTTTACTTTATAAAAAGCTTCCAAATTGTTTTCAAAGTGGCTGTACCATTTTGCATCCCCAGTAGAAATGAATGATAGTTCTCACCAACACTTGGTATGATCGGTCATTTTCATTTCAACCTTTCTAGTGGGAGTGCAATGGTATTTCATTATTTGCCCATCAAGCCTTCCTTGGCACATACCTTCCCCTCCTTTTACTTATCATGCCCCCTCCTCCCATCTATCCTATATACCAGTCCCCATTCTTTTATATGACTTCCACTTACCCTTCAGATCTTAGATCAAATATCATTTTGTCTTACTTAGAGAGTTTTCACTGACTGCCAACCACAAAATTAGATCAGATCCTCCAGCTATACCTTCTCATGTCTCCCATATACCTCTGCTTTATTCTTCTTAACATCACTGGCAATTATATGTATTTGTACACTTATTTGATTAGTTTGCATTTCCAAGAAGTTCCTTACAGGTGTAAGCCTGTACACCAGTACAGTACCTAAAACTTATTAGGTACTTAAAAACTATTTGGTTGGTAATGGGCAAAAGTCCAGATATATGCCAGTGAATACATGAGGGCAACCATTTGGGTAAGGACAAGAGTATCAGGGTGGCTTGAGTGCTACAGAGTTGAGTGGGTAAACAGAACAGGAGATGATAGAAAGAGATGGTTGGGACAAGATTGGGAAGGACTTTGAATGTTAACTTAGGAACTTGGGTTGTATTCTGTTGTCAGTAGTAAGCAATCAAAACAAGAGAGAGGCTCTATAGGTCTATGTTTTTAAAAGATAGTAGCACGTAGAAGGGATGAATAATACTACTGAAGAAAAAACAGCCATGGAACTCTTATTGTAATTGTGGGGAGGAAGCCAACTAAGGTTGGCAGGAGAAATGTAGAGAAAGGAGGCAGATTGTAGATAAATTGCTTAGAAATAGTGAGTGTGGTAGATTGAATTATGTACCCCAGTGAAAGACATATTCTTAATCTTAATCTGTGTTCCTGCAAGTGTGAACTCATGTGTACACAGGATCTTTTTTAAGATAGGGTTTTAGTAAGGTGTGGCCCAACTGAATCAAAGTGGAATCTTAATGTGTATTACTGGAGTCCTTTATAAGGAGAAGAATTTTGGACGTAAGAAGTCAGATAAAGCCACAGGGAGGAGCCAGAAGCTGGAAGTCAATATAAATTGTAAGAGCGGATACAAGGAGACCACACTTTTCATGTGACAGGAGGCAGAGATGTAAATCAATGAACTCCAAGGATTGCAGCAAGCTGCAGAATCATACAGACATTAGAGAGAAAGAATGACCATGTTGACTCATTGATTTTAGGTTTCTAGCCCTTGAAAACATGATCTAATAAATGTTTGTTCTTTAAGTCATCCCATTGTACGGTATGTGTCATGCCAGCCTGGCAAACTAAGACAGTTTTGGTACTGGAAAGTAGGGTGCTGCTATTACAAATACCTTAAAACATGGAGGTGGCTTTGGAGTCAGGTATTGGATAGAAGTTGGAAGAATTTCAAGGTGCTTGGTAGAAAAATCCTAGATTGCTTTGAAGAACAATGGATATTAAAGCTATTGCTGATGTGGAGTCTAAAATAAGTGAGAGCTGTGGAGAAAGTTTCTATCATCTTAGAAAGCACACAATTCATCATGAACAGAATATACCTTAATCATTTCCCTTTAAAGCCTCTGTAAAGATGTGTTTATTAAAGGTAATTCCAGGGAGGCGTTTAAGGGAAATGATTAAGGTGTTATTGGAAACTGGAAGAAAGACAATCCTCATTATAAAGTATCAGAGAACATGTTCTGATGTTGGATGGGAGGCAGAATTTGTATTTATGAACTTGGATATTTAGCTGAAGAGAATTCCAGGCTAAGTGTGAAAGATGCAGCCTGGTTTCTCCTTGATGCTTACAGCAAAATATAAGAGGAAAGGAATAAACTGAGGACTAAACTTTGCAGCACAAAGGAAACAGCAATTTATGATTTGGAAGATTCTCAGCCTATCCGGATAGCATGCTCTGAGACAAGGGCCAGAAACTCTATCGAGTCCTCCCTGAGCTTCCAGGAAATGAGCTCCCAGAGAACAGTGCCCCATGCAAGGTTTAGCTGAACCACCTTTTGTTAAGAGATTAGGCATATGACTTATGGATCCAGTCAGCCATCTCAGAGGAAATCAGGATTGGAAATGTATTTATCGAGGAAGGATCTGTGAAAAATACCTTTGACTAATGATATGGGCTCCCTTGAATTGCACACAAAATCTTTAAAATTATTTATGAGCAGAAGCACTGCCAGCCTGGACTGAAAGGCAGAGACAGGATGAAATGAAAGAAAATTGACTTCAAGGGGAGAACCATGCAAGCAGATATTTGGACTAAAGAGATCTCCTCAGGTCAAAAGAGGGCCTTCCACCAATGCCTTTGGATAGGGTGAGGTTTCCACCCCGGCACTTTAATGGGGAAAACCTTCTACCCTGATGATCTTGGAGAGTTGGCCACCATCCCAATGCTCAAGGAAGCATTAGATAATGGATATTATTAGACAATCTACGAAGACCACCTACATTGCCTTGCAGCCAGTTGTACTGTTAGGGTAGCATTGTGTGTGAGTGTGTGGGTGTGTGTGTGTTTGCTTTTGTTTGCTTTTTATTCTTGCAAGCCTCATGATATAAGGGAATATATTTCTAATCATATATTCAGATGTGGATTTGTCACACAAGAAGCTTAAATAGAATATTTCTGAAATTTTTATAATTCTCTTACAAATTCTTGTTTTGTTCTTAATTTAGATTGCTTCTAAGGTGTTTAACAAAGTTGTAATCCAACAACTCTAGAGGTAAAAAATGCTTCCTATAGCAGGGAAAATTTCCAGAAGGGTGTTGAGGGTGTAATGTTTGTGCCAGTCTGTATATATGACTAAATAATGTTGAAGGATTGATAAGTTCTTACAATGAGTTTGGCTAACAGTTAAAATTGCCATCAAGCAATAGTAGTTGTACCTCTTCTTTGTTTTTTTCCTCAGGCAATATAGTGTTGTTGTTGTTGTTGTTGTTAATAGGCAAAGTGAAATAACTTTCAGAAAAATGTCAGGGACTTTCAGAACCTACCAACTTGGTGAATGAGCACAGGCAGATGCTTTGTTAGTCCTCTGTACTTCCCAACCCTCAAATAAACTCTAGAGAAACTAAAGCAGTGAAAAAAATCAAAGATAACAGGCCCTAAACTTGGGAGAATGGAAGATGTTTTGATTTGTATGTCAAGGGAATGAGGTAAAGTGGTGTGTGCTTGAAACCCAAAGTAAAGAGCTGCAGGACATGGAAGTGAGAGGAAAGTTAGGTGAAAAGTTTTTTAGAAGCTAAAAATGTTAGAAGCTAAAAGTCAATGGAACCAGAAAGAGAAGGGAGAAGCCAGGAGAGGCCGCCATGTCTACTATCATGTAACAGAAAAGCCACAGACCAAGGATAGACAGCAGCCAGCCCTAGACTGCCAGTCTTCTGGGAGAAAGCACTGCTTTGATGATGCCTTGATTTTCGACTTCTCCTAGCCTCAAAACCATAAGCCAGTAAATTCCCTTTGTTTATGCTAATCCATTGAATGTTATTTGGGTATTTGTTTTGGCAGCCAGGGAACTAAAACGGCATCCTTCCCTGAGAGAATAAATACTTAAAATGTAGTGGATGCACACCATGGTGATGCACGTAGCAGTTAGCACAAACAGATTAGATCAGCATAGCTACATGCATATATCTTATAAACATAGTACGTGAGAAAAGAAAACCAGCAAGAACACATGGGTATATATACATAAAATTCACATAAAATAATAATATATGCACAAAAAACAATACTATATAGCTTTAAAGAACACCCTCCAAACAAAAAATGTGTAGACATTAGATTTCTTGCCTTTGAGGAGAAAGAGGAATGGAAGTATAATATAGGGATTAAATTAAATTAATATCACCAAGAGGATATGTCTTTACTAAATAAAATATTAATATTAATAAACATAATCTTTAAAAATCCTAACAAATAAAATACCAATTTGAGGGAAAATACAAGAATTTAATTATATACTGTATCATATCAAGTTAAATTTTTTCCTTTGGGTTTTTTTTTTTTTTTTTGGTAAATTATCTTAACATAAAATTGCTGGACTGATTCCTCCTTTAATATGAACCTTTGCCCTTCATTGACAGGGAAAGGTCAGTGTTCACTGTGAAGCAGGCCTGCTGACCTAGAGGTTCATATCTTTTAATTAGCCAAACTGTTGTACTAAGAATATACCTATGGTAGGTTTATTTTATTGTTAGCCCTGAACTTACCACATCTTTACCTCACACGATTGCAAATGGAATTAAATTCAAAGGTGTGAAAATTGCATCCCTTCCCTTTTCCCAGCCCTTTCCACGACTGTGTTTTTTTTAATCAAGGTGAACTTGGCCTGTGTCCATGCATGACTGAAGCAGGGGACCTCACATTTCCAGAGCATGACTTCTCACTGTTTCACCCAAAACAGTCATGTAGGAGTCAACAGCTCACTTTGTGTTTCCTGAGGATGACTTCTTAAGGAAATCATGTTTAAAAAAAACATGCAGGCATATAAAACAGTTACCTAAGGAGAGAGATTAAGTAAAAATACCACCTCCATTGCATAGTATAGATATGAGTAAG
Organism: Tolypeutes matacus; assembly: GCA_026826555.1. Taxonomy (NCBI): domain Eukaryota; kingdom Metazoa; phylum Chordata; class Mammalia; order Cingulata; family Chlamyphoridae; genus Tolypeutes; species Tolypeutes matacus. The sequence continues at coordinate 6,491,813 of JAKSZT010053769.1, forward strand.
GAAATTCCATCAATGTTTACAGGGGCAGATATAAATGATACTGTTATTCTGTCGTTATTTAGCATTTTACAGTTTATAAAGCATATTCTCTTAAACGAGCTATTTGAATCTGAAAATCTTGAGGGCCAATATTGGTCAAGGGTTACTATTCCAACTTTAAAGTGAAAACTGGAAATCTAGAGCTACTGAGTTGCTCAAGATAAATTTTAGAAAGTGGCAGAACTGGGACTTGAACGCAGGACAACTACCTCAAAATCCAGGATAGTTTCCAACTTGGTATGCTATTAACACTACTTCCATGTTGTAAAGACACAGAGGGGAACTGTTTAATTATGTGTATGTACATGAGATGAAATAGAAAGTGAGGAGCAGTAAATGGACTTTTTTTTTTTTAAGAGAGCACATTACAGGTTAGTATACAATGGTTTTGAAGAGGGAAGAGAAGCATCTGATGGAAAGATTTATGCACTACCTGCAAGTCTTCATGTTTCAATAGAAGAGACCCCATTTGTGCCAATGAGTGGATTGCACAGCACAGCAGATACCCTGCTCACACCCTCAAAGCCTAGGCTGGACACGTTTACATCTGGAGGAGGGGGAGGGGTCCTCTACCAATCGAAGGCAAGCCGTCCTTCCATCTGTGACCCTGGGGCATTTTCCACACACCACTGTCTCTGGAATTCCAGCCACACTGAGTCCTGTATGTGAGGGGGAAATCATCCTGCTGTGGCTTTTTTTTTTTTTTTTTTTGAGTTAGAAATAGAGAAATTCAGTGTCTGGGAGAATATCCAGTTTGAGAATTTGATAAATGTATTATCCACATATCCTCAGATGTAAATGAAATTAGGTTAGAACTTTAAAGGTTTTCCCTCATTAAAATTTTTTTTTTTTCTTCTAGGAATGCTGATCGTTTTGGGTAGAAAATATTTTAATAAACTATAACTCATTTAAATAACTTTTATCTTATATAGTAACTCTAACCACTTTCTCACAACCTCTTTATCCTGAATATTCTTGGATATCTTTAACTTCCTAAGAAATGATTTTTTTTTTTAGTATTCTACACAGACTCTTTCGGAATGTTCTCTTTTGGGTAATTAATAATGAATACTAATGTTTTTCATGCTTTAATTTTAAAGGATGCTTTAAAATCTTTTTTATTGCCATCACATGCATAGACTTTCTTTCAATATTTTAAATTTATTGTAAAAATGTTAAACTAAAATGTCAAGTACTTTATTTAAGGGTGCTTTGAAATCTGGTCATTTTTCCTATAAATCGGTAAAAATAGCATGGCTAAATTGTTTGTGTTCATAAACAGCTGTGTTTTAAACATAGATTTTTTTTCTTCTATGAAAGTAATTCACTAAAAAATACTGGCAAGTAGATAAACAATATATAGAAGAAAATTAAAACCACCTATTATTCCATCATTCAGGGAGCACCAGCATCCAAATATTGCTTTGTGTTCTTCTCGTAGTATGGGCATAACTCTGTATGTATGAGTCATTTTTATGTGTATGTTAAGTGACCAAGGGACAAACCTAAATTTTAAATAACACCTCCTAGTGTTTATTATATACAATTCAATTTTACCTTCTTTATGTTTTTGACGCTTCACTAATTCTCACGGCTTTGCACCTGAAAAACACAACTTCACAGAACATCATGACTTTCCCAGTCTCAGCGCTGGCAAATGGCAGAGCCCAGAATCAAACTCAGTTCTCCCACATCTCAAGTCGCAGTATTCTTCCCACGACAGTCCAGCTACCTCATGTATTTGGATTCCTGCTACATTTCGGTCCTTTTGACTAAATTAAAAATCATTCTAAACGTTTGCTCTAAAACAACCTCAAAGTGTTACTAAATTAAGGCTCAATCTCAAGTATAAAGTTTCAAGCAACTAGTTTTGGTTTTGCCCGAGCAAAACACCCCACAGATGATGCTAAATAAAAACTATTTACACACAACCCATAGTGCATTTCTTGTAAAAATGTTGGGGCTGCAGCAGCGATTTGCTAATCAAATTCAGAATTTGATTTGAAATGCCTCCGGCAGGCAGCCAACCCGGCTATGAAAGAACAGAAGCAAACCAGAACCCTGTGAGTCTCCTCCAGAAGCTAGCTAGGTCCTTTGCTCTTGTTCGTAAACGGGTTCTATAGGAAATCACTGCAATTGTTTCTAAAATAAAATATTATAGTTAATTTTTCAATAAATCATTGGACTGTACTAGATGCAAAACATGTACATTTCTGAAACTAGATTTATAAAATATTCTGACATGTTTTAATATAAACAGGAACATTTCCAATGATTGCTTGGATCTAAAATGTTTTTCCACTTGACATTTGTTTATACTTCCTAGGAAAGAAACTCTATTTATGGATAACTGAATAAGACAAATAAACATCAGAGAGAGCTGAAAAATCAGCTTTGATTATGCATGAAAATCTACAATGTCATTGTGTACTCTTATGCCTTATTCTGATTGCCTGTTTATTTTTACAGAACTGCTGGTGAGCCTATGGAAGAGGAGCCAGCCTTATGAAGTGCCAAGTCCCCCCTGATATTTCCTGTGTGTGACATCATTGTGTACCCCCCACCCCCACCCCAGCACCCTCAGACATGTCTTGTCTGCTGCCTGGGTGGCACAGATTCGATGGAACATAAACACTGGGCACAAAATTCTGAACAGCAGCTTCACTTGTTCTTTGGATGGACTTGAAAGGGCATTAAAGATTGCTTAAACGTAACCGCTGTGATTCTAAAGTTACAGCAAACCACGATTGGAAGAAACTGCTTCCAGAGTGCTTCTAATGTACTGAGTGACCCACTCACAGGCATAAAGCACGAACTCGAAACAGCCGATACAGCATTAGATACTGATTATCACAGAACCTAAGACAGCCAGTGAAATATGGGGCAAAACCAGAGAAATACTGATTTCTGACATTCTGATCACTTTTTATTGGGTAATTTTTTAAAAAACACAGTCAAATTGTTTACAGGATTTGCTTTCAGCTATGAACGGATAGCAATTCCAGACAGGTTTTAATTTTTCCTTTTTGGCCTTTGTTTTAACACACAGTTCAACTCTTGCTAGTAAGAGTTTAAGATGCAGGAACTGGTTTGAGGCTTTTATTTTTTTCCAGTGGAATAAACCACATGTATCTCAAAGTCCAAATGCCAAAGGAACCTCACATACTGTATGCAATGGTGTGATATTTTACGTCATGTTTTTTGAGAAAAATTACCCTATTTTCCTAGCATTCCTCTCCATGTTCTCATGCATGGGTGGTTTGCAATTGTATCTGAGGGTGAAGTCTCCCCCCCACCCCACCCATCCCTTGTCCTGATGACAGTAGTTCTGAGTATATGTTCCACAAGGATGTTAAGTGTCTTTGAAAAGTGCGTAACAAATGGTTTTAATTTGTTCCAAATCTATCAAGAACTTATCCTTTCTCTTTTATTTTTCTGCCCCATCATTTCCTTCCTTCTTACCTTTCATTCTTCCTTCCTTTAGAAAAGCTCAAGATTACCCATAATCTCACCTATTACTTGGGGGCTTTGAATATTTCGTTTATTTTGTTTATTTTCCAGGTTAACACAATTATTTTGCCTGATTGTGTTCTTTTAGCTGTGAAGCCATCAAAGAGACTATGGTTTAAGGAATGCCACTGAATTTCCTAGATCTTTGAAATTTTTTAATCAAGGCATTGCCTGTTTGAAGTCATCTTGAACTGAGTTAACCTCAAGCTATGTCTTCGTGAGAAAAAAAAAAAAGAACAACCATTACACACGTTGCCTTTAGTGTCAAAGGTTAAAAATAAAGGACATTTATTTGCTCAGATTAATAGCAAATTACTGAATATAGGTAGGTTATCCCTCTACCTTTCCAAATTCTATTTCAATGTATAACTCAAACACCTAAAGACACTGAGGTAGAATATCTCACAGTATTTAATACCTGACAATGCTTTTGAAAGAATTGATGTTTCTTTTTATATATTTTCCTAACTCAAAGGATATATTAAAGCCATAAGTGAAGATTGTCATGCTTTTATTCAGAAATCCGAAAGAAACCTTAATTAAAACAAGGTTTTAGGGAAGGCCATGATATGAAAGATATGGAACAATATGGTTTTAGTTAGAGAGACTCTAACCTGTAAATCAAAGATGAAAGAATTCACTCAAGTAGAATTATATAACTCCCTTTTGTTATACAGTCAGACCATATTTTTCATGCATTTGGTTTTTTTAGGATTACCATTTTAATTTTAAAGACTTTTATTACATATACAAAAATGGCTCAATACTTGGTTTAACATCTTAGAAATTTGAGACACTCTTTGAAATAGGAAATCTGAAATGGAATGTAACTCAGTTTTAGGTAAAAGTTATTTTCATTGCATAAGAGTAAGGTCAATCTCGATTCGTAATAGTAACAAATGTTTTGTAGATTTCATTTGCATGATATTTTCACAGATATTCATGCCAATCATGTTTGCTAGCTCTTGGTCTTTCACTATAAATTCACTTGAAGGGAAGCAAATAGCAGAGCCAAAGGCTTAAGATACTTCCTACCCTTAAAAAGAAAGTTACATCATATTTTAATTGGATACATACTTGTGAAGTTTTAAAAATCAACTTCATAATTACAAATCTCTTGTCTTACTCTTCTAGTCCCCAGATATTTTTTAGATGTTGAATAAGAAAACGAAACAGTGTAGTACAAACATACTAATTTACTGACGTTTCCAACAACAATTTAGCCATCAATCTGATAAAGGCAAATCACTAGGACAGCCCCATGGCTATTTAAATTTAATACATGACACATTAATGAGTTAATCACACATCCTTCCATGTGATAGGGTACCCAATTGGTTGCAGTTAAGAGTCTTTAAAATACCCGGAGAGGCAGATCAACTATGGAGAGGATTAATCACAGCTGAATATGGTTGTAAGAACAGAATGCCAGTACTTTTTGATTATATCGTTACAAGATGTAGCATAGCCCTGAGGGACAGAATAGAGGCTTTTGGAAAGTATCAACACTTTTTTTGAAATAGACCAGCACTTTTGGAAAAGGCCATTTCACTTGGTATAGTTTTCTTCACATAGTCGTTTAATTTTCGTTGCTCACAATAGTTCTCAATAGGAAGCTGTTAGGAGAGCTCCTCTCGAGACATTGTCAATAATTTATCTCTTTATAATCCAAACTTTTGAAGCATATTGCATAGTCTACAATCTCATAATAATTCATAAATGATGGATAAAAACATTTTGTGAGAAATCTGTTAGTAAACAATGCTAGGAGTTTTAATTTTTATTGGTATCATTGTAAATAAGGCTCAGCTGGGTAAGATCTGATGCTTGGTACAGAAAGGAAAATAAAGAAACTTGGTTTTCTTAATTATATAGTACAATTTGGGGTGATATATTAAAGTGAAAACACAGTTTTACTAGATAGTAACATGACCATCAAATGGAAAATATTGGATATTTTATCATATAGCTTTGGAAATGGGAAGAACATTTTGAAATGAAATAATTTTAAATATTTCAACAAACTTATAACATCAATAGTGGAGATAGAAGTCATCTTGGGAAAATACAGAGATGTTTATAAAATACCTCAAATCACATCTCCATTTCCAATCTTAGGAACTAAACTTTTGCCTTCAACTTTTGCATACAATCCTATGTGCTCACACATCTCTCTGTGGAAACATGGTGGCCTTGAAAGCAGGACATCTCCTCACATAAAGACTGAAGAAACTACAGAGCTTCTCTCTCCTAACAGTTCAGTACTGTTTTATTTCTAAAGGTCAATGATAAAGCTCTGTAAATTTTCCTGGTTTCTTTACAGATTCCATATGGAAGTAAAATAGAATGATCATGTGGAAAAATCTCCTGGGAGAAAATTTCTCTTCAACTAGCACTTTTGTACTTATTTCTTATCCCTGAATTTGTTTAGAACAATCTATTTAAATATTTCTAAGTATTTTATCTTTGAAAATTTACTCTCGATTTGTCTCAATAAAAGCAGTATTAAATGTCTAGTAACACCTAAATGAAGAAGCCAAAATTCCCATTTTAAAAGTGATTCCTTCTGAGCTTGAAATAATCACTCTGTCTGAGTTTCGTGTTGTTGGTTCTAGTAGCATCTATCTTAACATTCTTTTCCTGCTTCAAGAATGAAATCACTTGACCTGCTGAGAAAATAAAAAAAAGACAGAAGTAGGAAACAATACACCTGTTCAGCTGTTTCCATAAAGAAGGCATTTTCACCTCAAAAGAAATGAATACCAAGTGATCTATGCTAAGAAATGAAGGCATTTTATTGTTGTCTTCAAAATAATCATCAACATGGTCATGATCATCATCAAATATTTCTTATGTTCCCAAAGGACACAATTTAGTTTTGGACTCCAGCAGTATTTTCTACTACTTACTGCCTTTTCAATAATGAATTATGAAGAATATCATCACCTTCATCAACACCATCACTAAAACTTATAAGTGCCTGTCTGTATGGCTTCTTTTCTGGGCACATTTATATTGAAAATCATAGCCCTTGCCCTATAACATCTTGCTTTTTCTCCATTAAGTGCTTCATGAAAAAAGAGCATGGTTGCCATGTGGCCGAGTATAAATTTTTCACATGAACATGGTCCACTCATACAGGTCTGGGAATTTGGTTCCTCCAAATCAACTGTAGTCCATTTTTGTTATGATATTCATGACTGATTTTATACAATGGATCAAGCAACCAATGAGTCAGTTATTAATATGCTGTTAATAGCTAGGTCAGCCATTTGAACCATAGCACATTGATGTGGGACTGTTTGGACTTGATCTCAATGATAGGCTAATGGAGTTGTAACTATTTCTCAAACCATCTTAATTCTCAAACCAGAACATTTAGCAAATATGTGGTGAATTCATTGTACAGTGCCAATATTTCTAACCCATAATTTCCTTTCCACCATTCTCTCCTTCCCCCTGCCAGACTGCCAATAAGAAATTGCCATATCTAAGCAATCAGAATTATTGCTTAAACCTCTACTTTATGCTTCCTAAGTAGAAACGACTGTGGCAACTTATTTTCTGAGACACCACAGGGCATATTTTCTTTCATGCCATTTTATATAAACACCCTAGTAGATGCTCTTTACCTTCCTTTTTATCTCTTCCTTTTCAAGGACCACTTGACTTTTTTTACTATTCTTATCTTTAAAATATAGATGAAATTATTGTGTATTGGTCTGCAGTTTTGGACCTGACACTTTGTTTTAGTAATACATAATTCTTCTTCTCAAATATAGCCTTTCATCATTCTTGCTACTGCCTAATTGTGTTTTGCTAGTTATTTTGTAGAGAAGACTGTACATAGACCTACTCTGCCCTTTGGATGATGACTTTATAAGTCAAACACCCAAGCATGAACTCTTACCTATATAAAAAAATGGCAAAAGAGAAACTTTAAATCAATACAGTTTGAAAGATTTTTCCAGACCATTCAAAGAAAATTGGAGTCCTTTGATTTTCCTGTTTTGGCCTTAGGCACATTAGAGACAAATATTGCAACATCAAATATAATAAGGAGGGTCAAATATTTCATAGGACATTATGGTCATGTCTTTTTAGCCTTCATTGTGGTGCCCTTTCTGGGATTGGACACATTTTATAACAATTTATAGGGATCCTGCAGTAATTTCTGGCATTGGTTTTATTAACTTAAAATTGAATAGATATGGAGAAATAAAAGTAAAACTTAAGAATTCTAACATCTGAGGAAGCATGGCAGTTCCTTGGGTGTGAGAAGATGGTTTTTAGATTAAAATCTCCATATGGTCTTCCTAAATTTTAAGATTTTCAACCTCTTTCTGGATAAGCAATGTCAGTGACTATCTCCACAATAGCTGAGTTATATGAAATTGGATTTTCAGTGGTTGTTTGGCATAACAAGAATGTTGATAAAAATGAGCAGCCATTTTGTAAATGCAGCCGGAGAAGTTTGCATAATTTTAAAGCAAATATCATGATATTTTTAATAAGGTGGGGAGGGCAGGTAGGAAACCAATATTTTTTTTCTCATGATTAAACACTCTAGATCATGTCTGTTGATGTGTACACAAATAATCTGGAGTTTCTGGCTTAGTATAAAATTAAAATGTCTTTTCTATTGTGGTCTGATATCTGTTTCTGTAATAAGATCAGTTTGTTGCCCTCTGTGCACCAGTGGTTTTGCTCTTAATTTTTTGGGCCAGCTTTCACCAGGATCTGTAATCCAGAAATGCTGAAAAAAAAAAAATACACATCGCCAACTTTGTTTTTAAAATTGTGCTGCCAGTGATATTGTCCCAGATGTGGAAAATAATGATCTAATAAAAGAGTAATATCTAATAACAATACCATTGTTGAACCTGCTTGTGGAATCTTCTTTCTAATGCCTTTTTTTTTTTTTTTTTGTATTTGAAAATACTGAGTGGAAAATGTAATGATGTGCTCCAAATTCTTGTTGCTGTTGTTAATGTCATGACTCTCCTTTAAGAGGATAAATTATCCCCTTTTCTCATGTGTTTTCTACTGAATCAGATATTCCTCTAGTCCTAGTGTGAATAAAAGGTATTTGAAATAAAAGTGTTCTTATTTTTCTACCTTCTTGGTGCTTACTCACTAGATTCTGTGTACTAGATATTTGATGAATATATTTTTTGATCAATACAAAATTATTAATTGTAAATTACTATAACATGTACTATTACACTTTCAAATACGGAAAATGTTTATTTGTAAGTAAATTCCCCCATTAATGATGTGAGAATTCACAAAGAAAAAGTAAATTAAAATAGAGTTGCTGTCTCATTGTAGTTTGCTGGTCATGATAAAGAATAATAAGAGCTACCATTGATTAAGCACCTACCATGTGCCTGTTGCTCTGTGGAGCACTGCACCATAATTATCTTTAACCATCACATGAACCCTACATTGTAAGTGATATTACTCCCATTTACAGATGAGAACATTGAGCATAGGAAAGATTAACACATTTATTTAGAGACAGGATTCAATTCTTAACTGTTATGACCATTTGGTTCTAAGGTCTGTCCTCTCTCCAAATGGCAATCATTACACAACATGGCATACTCCGGACATTCTTTAACTAAAAACTATGACTAAACCTCAGAATAGAATATATGCTCAGTCTGTTAATCTTACAGTTTTATTAACTTATTTTCAGTGTATCTGGTAATTGTGACTAGATTTGTACAGTAAGTACAACTTACAAAACATTTCTTTTTTTCCCCATTTCAACATCTTTCTTTAACCTAGCCAAGGACCCTTAGATGTCTTTGGAACACATACCCCAAAAAACTCTTGAAATCTATTCTAAGACCAATACTTATCCTTGTATTTTATAATCCCCTGCAATATTTAACAGTCCAAAACACAATGGTTTCCTGTGGACAATGATTTGGGTTCCTTTTGGGAAAAGATAGTAACATTTTGTCACTCAGAAAGTAAGCTTGAGATACGTAGGTAAGTAGAGTAGTATTCAATGTTAAACACCTTCGGTATATTCAATTTTGTCAAGTGGCAAATATTACTTGATGGATCTTTGAGTCTTTTAAGTTTCCATGGTGAAAAGAGAGCGATTGAAAAAGTAGAGTATAAGCACAAAATAAGAAGTGTCATGTTATTTAAAGAAATTAGTCTGCAGTTGACATGGAAGTCTAAAGAATTTCTTTTACTACATTACATGTCAAAGTATTTCCAAACATTATAGGTATTACTCAACTTTGTTATATCAATAGGCTACACATAAGTCCTATGGTCCTCCCGATTGATCATAAATGAATCATTTCCCAACATGTCCTTATATTTATTTTGGAGAAAACTGGGAGCTTATTTCTTCAAATATCATAAGAATAGGATTAGCAAGAATCAGGGAAAGAAGTGAATGAATATCTTTTTCTAATCTCTAGAAAACCAGATGAATAAGAGAATAAAATAAAGCATGTATTATCAAAGTCAAATTAAAAGCTCTTAGTGTATCTAGAAAGGGCACCATAAACTCTGCCTTGAAAGCTTAAACAGCATATTTAAAATATGATATAACCCTATATATATATTTTGCTTTTCCTACCAAATAATTTTCCAAAGCAGTAAGGCTTAAAAACATAAGATATGTTCTTGAATCACCCTGCAAACCTCACAGGTTACTGCTCTGGGACCGCTTTTGTTTCTGGGGGTTGCAAAAAGAATAGGTGAAGCACCTTTTGGACCCCTCACGAAGGGAAAAAGAAGGGGCCAGGTACCTAATTCTGATGACACTCTATAAACTCTCCCCTCTCGCAGAAGCCCCTTCTCCTCTCTCAGCTGCCTCTTCCTCTAGGCAGGAAGGAAATGAACAGTTCTTCTGGGAGTGGAATCATTTTGGCTTACACCAGACAAGATGACTTTGAGCCTAGACTTGGGTAATATATGTCAGATGGTTACAAGGTGTATTAGTCAGAGTTCTCTCGGGAAACAGAATCAACAGGAGATATCTGTCAATAATATGAGATTTTAAAAGAGTCTTTCACGCCACCGTGGGGATGCACAAGTCCAGGTTCCGCAGGCAGGCTGCAAACCAGTGGCTCCGATGAAAGTCCAATGAAAGGTCGTTGATGAGTTTCTGGAAGAAGTTGCCTGTCCAATGACGAGCTGGGAAATTCTCTCTGAATGTTGAAATCACTTCCCCTTTTAAGTCATTCAGCTGATTGGATAAAAGCGCCACCCATTGATGATGTAATCTCCCTGATTGATGCAGATGTAATCAGCATCCACGCAGTAAACTCACTGGTGATTGAAGTCCATAAATGCTCTTGTGTTACAATTAGCCCAGTGCTTGCTGGAACAAACACCTGGACACAATTACCTGGCTGAGTTGACACATTAGCCTAACCATCACACAAGGGTTGTGAAACAAACAAATAAACAAAAATAAACATAAGAAATGTAATAGAAATTGAATCTTTTAATATCAATTTAATTATAGATATTTATGGAGATTTATTCTTACTTGAATAGGAAGCTTTTATATTCATTGAAAATGAGGTTGTTCCCTTTAGGGATGAGTATTTTAGTGCATTATTTTTACTTGTTTTGTTTTGCCAAACATTTGTTTTATTTTTGGTGTTTTGTTTATTCTAAAAATAAAAATATTAAGTTATTGAATACTTACCTCGTGGACACATTTAAATCTCACGACCAACCCTGCAAGGGGAGTAATTTAATATCAAGGAATTGAGGCTTAGATGCCAGGAAAAACCCATCTTCATTATTGCTATCCAATCTATTTTACTCAATATAATCAACATTTACTGAATTCCTATTTTATAAGTCACATGTATTTAGTACTTGTTCTTATAATAGTATGGAAAATAGCAAGAACATTGGCAATATATCTATATAACAGAAATGAAAAAGTCATTAAAGCTCCCTCTGATATTGCTGCAAAAGGAATGTTACCATAGAAAAGATTTGGTTTTATAATCTTTTATTTTAAAGTTTTAAAGAAAGTGTGAACTTTCTTCTTTCTCCGTAGAATTATAACATGGAGGCAGATATAGAACACATTCAAGAAATATTTTTTCATTCTACATTACAAACAAATTCACTGGATGATTTGGGCACAGTCCTATTAAAAGAGCAGATATGATTTAGGGTATTTGTTAATGTCCCTTTAATCCCAAAGGTCTACCGGGTCAACATTCAATTGAAAGTATAGAATGTTGAGAATTAGAAAGTATAGGAGATAAAATCTCCTTTGCAATTATTTCTTCTTAAATTCCAGTCATTTGCTTTTCTCACAGAATTTCTTTTTTAAAAGATCAGTTAATTATGATTTCTGGTAGGTCAACTTGCAGATAATCAAGTTCTACCATAAGTGATTCTGCTTTATTCTATTTGCCCTTCAATGAAACATAATTTCCAACCTATTTTACTTTTCAAAGCACTGATCTTGATAAGCAGTACTTTTCCTCCTTTCATCAGACCCTAAACTTTGACAGACTGCAACAACACCCTCATCAGACAGGTTGTACTTAAATTGGTCTCTATGACATTAAAACCATGCTGCCATTTTGAGGTTTTCCCCAGTTTGAAATTCAGCCTATACTTAAACAATTGCATTCTAACTTTTTTTTTTTTAATGGTTTTATGTCTGTCTCTCCTATTAGACTATTTCTTTCAATCCAGCAGCCCCCACACACCAAAAACACTGCTTTTGCTATTAGTGTATATTTACAAAAGGATTGTTAGAGAGTATGAGATAATCTTTTTTTTGTTACAACTCCTTTTAATCCCAGTGGAAAATGGATGGAAAAGTATATGGAAGCCCATATTATAATCTGTGTTCCAAAATTATTGTCCTTTTTACTGCCATCAAACCAAGTCAGGTGTTTATAGCTTTAAAAAACAATTTTAAAAGCAACTAAGTCTATAAATCTTGTTTATTCTAAGATTCAAGTTTGGTAGATGTATTCCCAAACAAAGGAAAACATGTAATCCCTGTGATTTGATTTGGGTGCCTATCCCAATTCTCAGAAGTAATCAGAATTAGCACAGACACTTGCCTGTGTTTTCAGAAGTTTGGAGTTTGTGCTATTTTTAAAAAATCATAAATATAGGGATATTTGCTTTCTAAGATTTGATAACGAATTTTTTCCAGGGAAAAACCTGCAACATATCAGGTAATGAAAAGTGTCAAAGTAAAGATAGAAAGACTCAAAGTTTAAAACATACATGACATAGGTAGGCTTTGAGAGACACCTCTGGCTATGTAAATGATTTGTGTAGAACAAGCCTTCAAACAACAGCGTTATACCCAGAAACTGCAGATCATGTTTTGGACAGCACCATGTAGAGAAGAGACTCCATGACTGGGAATCCAGACCTTTGATTTCCAGCCCCATTTCTATGTCACTCTAGCTTGTGGTATTAGGCAAGTTCAATATCTTTCCATGGTCTTAGTTTCTTTATTTCATTTTTCCCTTTAATGATTTGAAAGTTAAACATTCTACTACTTCTGGTATTTAAGGGACAGTTATACATTATACTTCTATTATTTTAGTGGTCACTTTTCTTTTTGAAATGCCTGTTTGATTATCTTAATCACACATCTCTTGTAGAATCAAATTGCATTGTTTCCTATATACCCTATTTTATCTTAAATTTTATTATTGTTTAGTATTTTAGTTTTACATTGTTTATAAACCTCAAATTTGATAACATTTATTATTACTATTTATCAGTGACCATTAATATTTTTCCACTTAAAACAAAAACAATAATAGTAAGTCAATAATTATTAAGCTTTCGTTATGATTGCTGATTTCTTTGCTCAATAATTTTATTACATCCCATAATTTTCTTCTTTCAGGCTGGAAGTGATGAACTTTATCCCACTTTGCCTATTTGAAAATGAAAAATGAAAATTTCTGTTTTGTTTACTATTATAATTTTTTGGTCTTAGTCCTGAATGATATGTTGGCTGGGAATAGAATTTTAGGTTGCCAATTTTTTCTTTCAGTGTTGTGATAACATCATTTCATTGTCTTCTTGCCTTTACTTTCACTGTCAAGATATCTATAATTGCCTAATTCTTATTCCTTTGTAAGGAATCTATTTTTTATCTATAGATCTATTAAGATCTCGTCTGTGAATAGATGTGATCTTCTTTGTGTTTTTCCTGCAAGGGACTTGATAGGTTCCCCAAATCTGAAGATTCAGTTCTTTCCTCTATTCTGGAAAATTCCAGGTTATTTATGATTGATAACAGATTCCCCATTTTTCAGTCCTCCTTCTCTCTCTAACTCTTATTAGATACAACCATTGGTAGGACTCATTCTGTCCTTTTTTACTGTAAACTTGTCTTTTATATTTTCCATTGCATTGTCTCTTTATGCTGCCCTTTGAGAAATTTCCTCTGATCTTTCAAGTCTGATTTTATGCATTTTATCCTATGGGCTTTAACTTTCAAAGAATACATCATTCATTTCTTTTTTAAATTATCTACTTTTTCAAATATTCAATTTTTTTCTAGTGGCCTAGTTTCTAGTTTTCTTATGGCTTTAGATTTCTTGTTTTACATTTTTAATCATTTACTAAATATTTAGTTTATAGTATCTGTATTAGTAAGCCAAAGGGGTGCAGATGCTAAGTACCAGAAATCTGTTGGCTTTTATAAAGGTATCTGAGGTAAAAGCTTACAGTTACAAAGCCCTAAAGAGTCCAACTCAAGGTACCACAAGAGGTACTTCCTCACCTAATGTCTGTTGCCACATGTTGACACAAGATGGCAGGCCATGTCTGCGAGGGTTCAGCCTCCCACTTCCTCTTAAGGCTCTGTGGGCCTAGCTTCTTCCCATCTCAGCTGTAGGCTGGAGAGCTCATTTCTTTCCAGGCTCAGCTGCTCTGTTCTCTTCATAAAGTCAGCTGTAGACTGTCAAGCAAATGGCTCATCTCTCTTCCCCAGGGCTGCAGGATCAAAATTCATTCCTCTTCTGTGTCTGTGGAGCTCTCTCTGTTCCTCTCATGTAGCTGTTTCTGTGTTTCTACTTCTGTGTGTTTCCTTGATTGTCTGTTTATATAGCCCACAAAGGGGCAGGGACTCAAACTGAGTCGCCCTAATGACATGGTTGAATCAAAGCCCTAATCTTAACATAATTTAATCAAAGCCATCTCAGCTGAATCTCATACAGTCAAAGGGTTTCACACCCAGAGGAACAGACCAGTTTAAAAACAATCAGATATCTTTTTTTTTTTTGAATTTATAAATAATATCAAACTGTTGCAGTTTTCAGATTATAATCTCAAGTATTCAAGTACTTGTTCACATTAGTTTGTTTACTCCTCTGACAATTTTTTTTTTAATTATGAACTCATTTTCATTAGGACTTTTACTTAATAAAATTCCATGCTATTTTAGTTTGCTATGGAATGCCAGTGCAGAATACCAGAAATGGGTTGGCTTTTATAAAGGGAATTTATTAGGGTCTATCTTAGTTTGCTAAAGGCTGTCAATGCAAAATACTAGAAATGGGTTGGCTTTTACAATATGGATTTATTAGGGTAGAAGCTTACAGTTCCAAGGCTGTGAAAATGTCCAAATCAAGGCATCATTAGAGATACTCTTTCACCAGGAGTGCTGGCAAGGCAAAATGGCGGTTGGTCTCTGCTGAGGTCTCTGCCTTCCCCTCCAGCTCAGTTTTACCCCTGAGCTCAGCTGCCTTTGGGCTGTTCCACTGATTCCAGTCTCCAGGCTTTCTGTCAGTCTGTTAGGGTTTCTCTGTTTTTTTCCTGGCTGCAGGCAATCCTAGAGTCCTCTCTCATGTGGCAGGGTAAAATGGAAGGTCTCTTTCACTGTGTGTCCCTGCACATTTCTCATGTTATAAAAGACCCCAGCAAGAGTGCCAAGACCCACCCTGGGTCACACCTCACTGAGTTACTCTAAACAAAGGCCCCCAAAAGTATTCGATCCAATCAAAGGGTCCCACGCCCACAGGAATGAACCAATTTAAGAATACAATTATCTGGGGTCCACAAAAGACTAAAACCAGCACACATGCTCTCTAGATTGACTACATATCCTTCTAGAGCAGTTTTGCATTTGCTGCTGGCAGGCATTCCAGGGGTATTACCACCCAGAATGATTTTAATGGCCATTTCACTGTTTCTGGGGTCTTTGACCATTTGACTAATATGAATTTAAATCACAAGTCATGTGAAGGCTCGCCAATTCCCATGAAACACTTTTTTTTCCACCCAGGGTCCAGAAAGAAACAAGCTTCCTTGTTGCCATTCTGTTATCAGTGGGTAGAGATTTTTTTTTTTTTTTTTAGCTCACCCTACCACTTAGGGGGAAACCTTTCAAGGATTCTGGATTACTTGTGAACATGTGTATGGCAGGATAGGTTCCAACACTCTGTCTTAAAAAGTACCAAGTGCTCATCTCTGTCTCTGCATGGATATTAAAACATAAGCCCCTGGGTTACTTATGCAGGCAAGTCCTCACAATCCTTTTCCCAAGCCAATGGCAGTATTAGCGCTCCCACTTACCACTCTTCTTCAATTCCTTCTTTCTCTCTGCTACTTGGGGGATTTCCTGGCTTTGCTGGATGCAACTATGAATTTTAAAAAAAAATTCTTGATCTTTGGAGCAGGAACATTCCAGTAAAACTGTCTTTCATATCAACAGTATTCGAAGTGGTCTCAAGCTCTTCCTACGAAATGAGAGGATTTTCTACCTGATATCTGTGGTCCCCTTTAGCTCTGACATTCTCTGAATTCTTCAAATGCATTAAATTGACATTCTAGCCTCCAAAACTGCTTGTCTTTCCACTGCTTAAGAGAATTCCTCACTCTGGGTAATGGGCAACAACTGCCATAACAGTTTTCACAAATTCAAAATGAGGAGACAGGTTTGTAGGCTGTATCAAGAGTAAAAGAGGAAGTTAGACACATATAGACCTCCTGCAGAGATTTGCCTATTCTTAATTATTTTGTTTTTCTTGCACCTTCTGAAAACTCTGACAATATAGCACTAGCAGTCCTTTCTTTGGGCGTGTGTTCTTAATCTCAGCAGAAAATGAAAAAGAGGAAGGTAGTGAGTGCTACTTTCTGAATCTTAGAAATGAGGATAGGATTATATGGGCTTCATTTTATTCTCTCTCAAAACATGACAGGAAAATAGATACTGATCACATGTCAGAGAGTGAAAGATTTGGGCTAATGTTTGGCAGGAACATACATAGCTGAGGTTTCATTTCTTTGCTCTCTAGTACATACTGTGGCCATTTAAAGTTCAGCCTTCACATTCCTTTCTGATGAAAAAGAGGTTTAATGAATATACTACATGTTTCCTTACTGGTGAATGACTTGCATGTTCCTCTCATTTTTGCTGCCTCTTTTTTAATACCTTGAATATATTGCGCATGGTTATCTTTCTGACTAAAAGCTAGTCACAGAGAAAGAAGGAGAACCATTGCTGTGGGACAAAAATATTTTCCCTCAAAAAAGAATGTACAAGCATACAAAAAAGATGTGGGATTTTTATGAATCATATCCTGTAATTTTTCACTTTTTTTCCAGTTACCTCCTTCTTAGAACAGAATCCAAGAAAACCAAAGAAAACTATTTGTGCTGTGTGCAAAAATTTTGCCAAATTGAATTACATAATTCATCTAACAGATTTGATGAGTTCCTGGATGCAATTTGCAAATTTGCATTTTGGGCACAGGGAAATAATGTATTTGTTATATATGGAAAACAGCAGTTGTTACAAAACCAAATTTTGTAACTGCTCAAGAATGTCTCTATATAGAAACGTGTGGTATAGATTCTCAGGCATGAACATTTGGCTATTTAGCATGTACTCTTCAGCAAAGATATTTGACAGCAAACATAGTGAGCTATGAGATCATATTTTTGAACTGCTAACAATTAAGCATTTTTATGAAAGTACGATCTTTAAAATGCTGCTTGAATATATTAATTAAACATTTTTGACTAGCTTTCAAAATTTCCAGGTAAAAGAATTATATTCACTTGAATATACCATACTTGGATACATTGTACAATTTGCCCTATTTCTCAAAATAAACATTCTACATTTTTGCTAAAACTTTTTGGCAAAAGCTCTGAATTGGAAAACTCAAGGTGAATGAGAAACTATGGGTGGGCATATTGTAAGGAATGTGGACAGAAAATAGCTCATCAATATAACACCCAACTAACTTTGGATTCCACTCTTCCAAGTGAATTTAATGTTATAATGTAAGGTGGTGAAATAAGAGCTCTGACTTCTATAATACATATATTTAATTTCCAATATTCCTAAGATACTTTAAAAATAATTATTTGATACACTGTGATTTTACACAAAAAGTGTATAAATATTACAAGAATCTTTATAAATGAAGTTGTGAGAATAAATGAAGTAAATATCTTTATCAATTTGTTTAACTTATATTGTAGGAAGACAGCAAGGTTAATAAGATCTAGTTCATATTTTAAACCGTTTTGCTTTGCTTTGATATTTATCTGGATCCAATTACCCCATTGGGAGCTACTGTCAGAATCTTCCCAGCAAATCTGATAAACTCTATGTAAGACTCTGTGTCTAGGCAATTCTTAAACGAAATCATCAGAGCTATCCAGCCCTCTGCCCCAATTATCACACCTCCAGTCATATACCAGAGATGTAACTGACATGAAGAAATCCGCTAACTTCATATAGAACAATAAAATTACCCTTAAGAAAGACTGTGAATTAAATTTAAACTCATCTATCCCCAGGGTAGTGTGTACAAATAGAACTTAAAAGGTAGAAATATTTAGAATGAAAAGCACCAGCAAAAGCTTCAGAAAAGAAAACTGAGCTAAGAATAAATTTCTTCTAATTTATCCCAATGCTACATAGAAATCTTCAAAAGGAGAAGCTATATATTACCCTATGATATGATTAATAATGTTCTTCTAGCAGAAATTGGAACATTTGTATTTTCTGTTCATCTGCACTGAATCAAGAATTTTTAGTAGAAAAAAAAATCCCTGTGTCCACCTAGCAATATAACAACAACAACAACAAAAATAAGTCTATGGTCTATTGACTGATTTCATTTGAAGCAGACCACATACAAAAGGAGTGGTCAAAGGCTCGAAGAAATTGTGATGCTTGTACAGTTTAATATATGATAGCTATAACACCACTTCATTTTCGCTGGGGGTTTCTCTACAAAGAGCTTCTTCTGCCTTTGGCAGTTTCCACAGTGGGATTTTCCTGCCATTAGAAGGAAGTGCTGTCTGGAATGTTAATTCAATAACTATGATTGTTGCAGGCCGAATCAGACTATGGGGTAGTCTAACTGGGCAGCTGCCTTGAAAGCCAACTATAAAATGTACTAAAATATCACTGGAAAAAAATAGTAATACGGTGCCAACTAACTCACGTTTCCACATGGGACTTCTTACATAACTGGCAAAAGGTCAAATGGTCTTGCTCTCTCTGAAACAGATAGCACCCCAGAGTGGAAATAAAGCACACTCATCACGCACACTAGCCTGTGTCTCTGGTGAATGTTTTTGTATAAACACATGTAGGTTATGTGGAGAAGCTAACAGCCTCAATCCCTGAGACTGACAAAGTGATAGTCGGCATCCACAAGACAAGTCACCAAGAATGGGTGAGTTTTATTTCCATATAAAGATGGAAACCATGGAATTTGTTTCGAAAACGTTTATTTAGCTTATAATATCACAAGAGAAAACTGCGGAGGAAAAATTGAGAAATACTTTACCTACGTGAAAGCTGGGGGATGGGGCAGATGGTGAGGAAAAACGTAAATATTGTCTTTGTCTTTAGTGACTGTGAGTGACTGGTGCTACATAATAATGACTGATGGAAAGTTTGTGAAATAAAAACAACTACAAATTACTTGAAACTCTATGTTCTATTGTTCCAAGTAGTATATGCCTAAACATGAAGATAAAAATGTTAATAGAAAAATCGTTTACTCCAATCTCTCCTAAGGAAATGTTAAACTAATATGTTTTGAATCAGCTTGAAGAGACCAACCATAATTATTCTAAGGTGCCCATATGTCAGTCGAGCCCTAGTTGTGAGAACTGATGTTATAAAGCACATTTGCTAAATGTACACAGATGCAATAATATTATCTCTAATTAGAGTAATTAGAATATGAAAAGGAAGCAGTTAATTCCTATCCTTCTTGAATATTGACTTCCATATTTTGTTAGAGGTTTTGGGGATGAGATTACAATTTTCAGCCACTAGAACATCACTTATTCTGCTTTTATTTCAAAACCGAGTGATGCCCTAAGAATCCAGTTAAGCTATGGCAAATTAACTTTAATAAAAGGAAAAGAAACAGAAATTTAGTATAATCTCATATGTGGAAGACAAGAACAAATAAGCTAGTGTAAATTAAGTACCACTTAATAGGTATTTTCATTCCTCAAGTTGGATGACAAAGGCAGAGGCACAATCTTTATAGGACCACTGTAAATATTCTTGTGTTACCTAAAATGAAAAGACAGTGCATGCTGCTGTGGGCAACCTTCTCCAGGCTGTTCTCATTAGACATGTAGGTTATTCAATCTACTGAGTGTTAAAGATAGGTATTTGAGGCATTGGTTAACACTGATCAGAAAAGAATTCAGTGTTTCAGCCCAATGGTGGAAAGAGTTGGTGAGAAAACAAGATGGTAGATAGGCATGGATGGCCAGAGTCTGACTGATTACTCAGGGTACAGAGTAAAGAAAGCAGTGGCCACTGGATATAGAAGAGTTCAGAAGACCAATTTTTGACTGGAGTTAGCCCAAACTATGAGCATTCTTTACCCCAAAAGCATTTGCAACTTGTGGGTTTAGAGACCAACTTTGAAGAGGTATGATTTCACAGGAGGTAAAGTGATAGTAACTATTCTTAACTTCATGGACACTAGTAAAACCACTCCACGGAACTGGATGCTGAACTGGGAACTCTCAGATGGAATGATGGAGACAAATTAAAAGATTTTAGACTTGTGACATGGAAATTACAGGAACATTGAGGAGAATAAGAAGAACATATTTTATATTAAGATGCAGTTTTTGGCAAAGTAATGAACATAGTGAAGCCCTGTCATACTATTCCCACGTCTTTATCCACATGTAATCATTAGATTTTTCAAGTTATAGAGAAAATCCCAGCAAGCTATCATCCACCCTTGGAATGTTCCCTAACTTCAAATGTTTTCCTTTCTTAATCCCTTGGAAAATTCATATTAAAAACTATAGCAGATTTTATATTTTAGTATTAAAAAGAGAAGGCGATTCGTTAGCAGTTTCCAGTACTGGCTTTAAAAGCTAAATGACCAAAAGTAAAACTTAAACTCTTCAAGCCTAGTGGAGTGTTTTATACATAATAGATGCTCAGGAAAGTTTGTTGGATAGTCTCATGGATGTCTTAGGCTTCCCTCATAATGCTCTTTTGGTAGTATTGAGTGAAATCTGTGGCATAGTAGGTTCAGTTGAAAGGATTATTTTATCATATCTGAAAATGAGGCTCAGAGAAACAGATAAAGGCATGGCGACTGCTTATACCATTCCAACTCACTCAGTTTAAATCACAAAAGGTCTCTGAATCTCTGTACTTCAAAATGTCATTTCTTTTGCTCTTTGAAGAATTTTTTTTTCTTTAAGTCTTACACTTGTGGTCAGTTTATGAGATTTTCTTTTATGATGGATGAACAGTCCTAATTTCTGCAATGTTAACTTGGAAATGAATCTATTGTGTGACTTGTTTTAATGGGCTGAGGGTGGGGCTTTCTCTGTTCATTAAAAATGAACTCTACCATTAAAAACAGTAGCTCACTATATGACTGATATGTGTGAACTATACATGTCTGTATACATAATTGCCCACCTTTTTCTAGAAATTTGGCTCCACATTAAATTTTTAAATACATTTACATTGCAGCTGCCTGGATGAACTATCCAAGGAGAATATACAAATAAAGAATAATTTACTTTATTCCATCTCTACAATTTTGTCAAAGTCAAGGCAGCTAAATACTTGATGAAGTATCCAAGAAGAACCCACTTCCCTCTAGTCTTCCAGAAACTCCTGGAAGAGATCTGATTCCTCTGAGTTGCCCAATTTGTGGGGAGAAATGTTCCTTTCATCCTGAGGTTCGTAATTACATGATAGGGAAGCAATAGGGTAATAGCCAACACAATTAGTTTAGCTACTAACTTAACTGAAGACAAAATTTTTGGACTGGACACACTATGACATCCATTCCCCCTAATAGACTACACAATGGACAGTAAGTTGAGATCACTTTAATCATTCAATAAGCCCTGGACATAAAAATAATAATGATAAGAGCATTCCCAATTGCAAACTTTTATTGGGCACTACTAAATACCATGCTCTATGCTAAGCACTCAAAGCCTTTATTCCTTTCAACCACACCATGGAGTAGGTCCCCATAAGAAGTAATAACATTTCTGTTTTACAATGAAAACCTTGAGGTTTAGTTAGTCTCAAAAAGTCCCCTGGCTAATAAATGCCAGAAGTGAGAATCAAGGCCAAGGCCTTGAGTGCTATACTTCTATTACACTAAAAAACCAAGGCTCAGTTATGAGTCAACTTATTGTTAATTCTGAATGTCAGTTATAAGACTTGATACCTAAAACCTAGGCAACGAATGCAGGGTTCAAAGCACGATCTCAAACAATCACTGTTGAGCCTTGTACTTTGACTTTATGTATTATTCACTGGTGCTAATGATTTAATTTGAAGAGGAATGAGACAGAATTGTGGATATGAAAGCATCTGTCCATTGTCTACACAACATCCAGTACCCTTTCCCTGCTGACAAATCCCCAGATTGTTTAGGTGTTGCCCGAAGTACCATCAGTTCAGAGAATTTTGGTCCTTACCCTTAGGCCAAGGAATAAATCTCAATTGGTCCTGGTTATCTGATTCTCTGATTATCCCATCATGGTTGTTTATTCTCTTTGGTCAGTTATCAGTCTGGATGACCACCGACATTATGGTTTGAGCATTTACATTAGCACTGGGCAGCTTATCTTAGATCATCCAGATTGATAACTTCTAGCCTTTGAGATATAAGAGAAAATCTGCTGGACTGGGCTTCTAGCAAGGCTTTTACCTTTTCTTAATGAAAGAGGACAGGCATATCTGGCATAGATCTTTGCCCATTTTCACATTTTCTTGCCTTGCATGTAGGCTTGGCATTAGCCATGTGGTGACCAAGAAATAATAAGCAAGAGAATGAAAGACGACATGCTGAGCATTGCAATGACAAGGCAGAAAGAGTCTGTATCTCTCTTGCTATGGGTGAGCATTTGCAACAGCACTGAGCAGCTTACCATTGAAGTTTTGTAACGAGAAGAAAAATAACCCCTTAATTGTTTAAGCTGTTGTTGGTAGGCTTTCACTCATTTGCAGCAGAAGACATTGTTTTTACTTTTCTGAAAAAGATCTCAAAACATGATGCGCAAAATATGCAGACCAGTGATACATTTACCAAACCAAAAACCATAACCCAAACCTCCTTCCCTGTCCCTGTCACCAGTAAGCTCTTTGTCATCCTAGCCTGAGTAATGAGCTAGACTCAATGCTTTTGGACTCAGAAGGAAGAGACCACAGCAGTGGCTTGCAGCCACCTGGGGTATCTGTTTGAGTTCTAAAATATCTTGTAGACTTCAGACTAGCAGATTAAGATTTATGATACACTTTATAACAATAAATACCTACAATTTTGAAGAGTCCATGTTAATGTTGGCAGAAATGACTTAAATAATCTGAAAAGGAACTTGGAGTGATAGAATTCTGTAAGCATGAGACTTATTGAAGAGAAGCTTCTTATTGATTATAAACTGTCTATGTTAGACTTTGGGGAGAGTTCACAGCTTTAGTGTCTTCATCAGAAAATTTTCTTCTAGTGTATTTTTGATGTGCAATCTGATTTGTGTGAATCCCTTTCTACTCTGTTTTACTTTATTAATCTATAATATTTTCTCACAAAAATTGTAACAAGCCAAAGAAATAAAATTCTGGGGACTACTTGATATTTAGAAAAGTTAAGAAAGTAAAAAAAAAAAAAATCTGAGAAAAACACTTAAAATTCCTAAAAAGCCTCTAGTATCTAATTGAACTGCAAATTGCCTGGAAAGAAGCACAAAGTTCATTTACAGAGATTTGTCATTTTAAAAGGATTTCTTCTCATTTGATTTGATATACTTTTGTGTAGAACTTTTGGCCCCATATAAACTATTATTTCCCAAAATAAAAATATTAATATTATGTTTAAAATTTCAAGAAGTTATTTGTTTCTGTGACTTTGGAGAAGACACTAGTGCATGCACTAAACTTGCTATGTTTATTTTATCACATGTAGCTAAATAAATGTAATTATTTATGTGGGTAAAATTTAATGTTTTGGCATCCCTCAAATTACAGTATGAAAAGGACTTTAATCTACACTTAGGCCAGAGAGTACATGAAAGATTAATAAGGAACATTT
This sequence comes from Tolypeutes matacus, assembly GCA_026826555.1. NCBI lineage: Eukaryota > Metazoa > Chordata > Mammalia > Cingulata > Chlamyphoridae > Tolypeutes > Tolypeutes matacus. The sequence continues at coordinate 6,515,926 of JAKSZT010053769.1, forward strand.
AAAAAGTATACTGTAAAGAGAAGTCACTTCCACTAGCACATAAGATATCTTAATGATATCTGATCAAGAAATAGTTATACAAACACATTTACTTGGCTTTTTTTTTTTAATTTTAGTATTCATGTTACAAGTCTCAAACTCTGTGTTCAGTGGTTATATATGTGTAAATACAAAATGGGTGCTTCTGGCAGTAAAATTACTAGCCACACAATTTTGAACAAAGGATTGTCAAAATGGAAAATGGGATTTCAAGATGTGTGTATGTGTGCATATGTGTACACACAACAAGAACACATACACATATTTTCCTTTCAGTAGCCTCTAAGTGAAATTGTCTGCAGTTTACATTTCACTCAGTCCAATGTTTGCTTATGGAAACTTCAGAAATGAAGCAATGGAAAAATATACAAATAAGGAAAATTTTACTTTATTCCAATTCTACTATTCTCTACAGTTTGAATGGTCAAATCAGGGCAGCTAACTGCTTTCTAGCAAATGAAAGTTATTTCTTTTAAAAGAAATAGCAAATATGTGAATAAAATAAATCTACTAAAAGAATAGTTTAACCATGCATTATTGGATGTGATATCTTGTTAATAGAATGAGAAAAATTTCAATTTGTAGACTGTGTCAACCATTTTGGAAAGAATGGAAAATACCCAGGTCAACTTTTATCAATAATATTTCCTTTTATTAATAAACTCTTCTCAGGTGATTTCATATACATTTAATTGGTGAGCATTTCTTATTAAAGATAACTTGCTTTGCCATTCAGAGAAAATTATTCCAAACTTAAAAATTAGGCCCTCACTTTGCCACTTATTCCACAATTAGTCAATTCAAAGAACAAGCTAAAGTTATTAAGTACAGGCATTGAGATTTACTTATAATTTTTACTTTTGCCTGTCTTACAGCAAGAAAAAAAAAATGCCTTGTCCTTTCATTCATTCAATCAGCAAGTATTTATTGTGTTTTTATATGCCATATACTGTACCTTAGGATATATCAATTAACTAAGCAAAGGTCCTTGTCGTAGTAATCCATAAATAATATAGGTAATATTTAAGCAGTAAGTTATTAGGTGGAACATGATAATGGGATAAAGAAAAAGTGGACTTAGGTAAGGGAAATCAGGAGTTAAGACAGAGGATGAAAATTGCAATTTTAAATAAGATGGTCAGGGAAGGCCTTATCATGGTGTAAATACTCCCACTAAGGTGAATTTCAAGCTACCAAAGGTTTGACAAACAACTTTAAAAATTCCTGAATATTTAACTAGTGGCTCTCTCATACTGGTAAAAGCCGCCTCTGGCTCAAAATTTAAGCAAATGCTTGAAGAAAGTGAAGGTGTTAGGCAAGCAACCATCTGGGGAAAGGGCCTTCGAGAGGGAACAGCTAGAGCAAAGGATGTACCTGGAAGGTTTGAAGAAAAGCAGAGATGTCAGTGTGCTAGAGCATAGGGGAAGGAGTGATGAGTGGTGGGGGAAGGTACCATATTCTATACAGCCTTGTACACCTTTCCAAGGACTTTGATTTTCAACCTGAGTGGGAAGGGAATCCAATGCATGGTTTTGAGTAGAAGTGTGACGTGATCTAACTTATGTTTTCAAAGGATCACTTTGCATTCTTTGGTGAGAATAAATTGTAGGGGTCAGATTTAGAAGCAAGGAGACCAATTTGACAGCTAAACCATTAACCCAGGTGGTTATATTAGCTCAGATCAGGATGGCAGGAGTGAGAGTGATGAGGAGGAGGAGGCTCACTCTGTCGATTTTGAAGACAGAATTAACCAAATGTACTGATAGATTTGATGCAAGGTACAAGAGAAAAAGAGGAGTCAAGGATAACTTCAAAGTTTGGGAGCTGAGAATTAGACAGATGGAGTTGCTGGTGAATTAGCTGGGGAAGATAGTGGTGGAACAGGTTCTGGGGGAAAGACAAAGGGTTCAGTTTTCAACAGCTTATGTTTGAGATATCTACTAGACATATGAGCACAGATACAAGGTAGATAGCTTGAAATATGAATCTGGACTTTAGGAGAGAAGTTTGCACTAGGATATAAAATTTGGCATCAGCAAAATGTAGATGATATTTAAAGCCATATGATTAAAGGAAAATACCAAAGCAGTAAGCATATATAGATGAGAACAGAGGACCGAGTCATCGATCATGTCAACATTAACAGATTAGAAAGAAGAAGAGGAATTTAAAGGGAAATCGAAAAGGAGTAAAAAGGGAGGAGAAAAAATAAAAGCCATGTGAAGAAAGTATACACAATTGAATTAGATACCTCTTCTTACTGAAGTGTATTTTTTTTCTTTTTGAGAATGCCTTTTTGTTAATCCTAAATAGGTGGTATAAAGGATTTAAAACTTTAGTATTAATATTCTAAAAAAAATGATGTTTATTTGATTGCTAATACCCCTTGCTATAACAATGATCAAAAACTCACATCTTTTTCAAAAATTGTAGTTTGATTTACATTGACCTCAGAAGGAAACCTGAGAACTTTTATTAGAGATTCCACTATTGAATCCAAATTTTAATTTGGGGGAGGGATGCTTTGGGCACATAAAATTGAATGAATCATATTCTCAGTTTATAAAATACTCAGCATCACATGGTCTGCTTTTATTTATATAGCTTATTTATTTATACTCAACACCAATAAATCCATCACTCAAAATAAAAGCTAGGATCTTGAAAATAATCTAATCTAAGTTTATAGTCTGCCTTCCATCCCATTCTCCTGTCTCCCTTTACCCAAGATAAAAATCATCCTGAATTTATATTCATCATTCTTCCCTTGCTTTACTTTTTATTTCCTTATTAGAGTCGTTGTGGGTTTTCAGAGCAATCATGCCTGAAATACAGTATTCCCATATACCACCCTATTACTTGCATTGGTGTGAAACATTTGTTACAATTGTTGAAAGCACATTTTTATAATTGTACTATTAACTATAGTCCTTGGTTTAACTTAGGGCTCACTGTGTACTTTGCTTTACTTTTTAATTAATTTAGTATATCCATATATATTTATTTTTAAAAAGATATTATATTTCAGTTCTTTTTAATTGTATAAGAAGGGTAAGATGTTTATGTAATATTTTGAGAGTTTCATTCATTTTGACTGCTCCATAATATTGCATTTTGTGAATGTGTTTCGGTACACCCATCCACTCTAACACTGATGGACTTTTGAGCTGTTTTCCAGAATTTTGCTCTTGTGAACAATACCATTATAAATGTTCTTATACATGTATCCTTTTATATATGTGCAAGAGTTTATCTTGGGGACATACCTAAGAGGGGGACTGCTGGCTCACAAGGTGTCTATGTTCAATTTTAAATAAATAATGCTAAGAGCTTTTAAAAGTGGTTGTACCAATTTACACTCCCAACCAAAATGTATCTATGAAACTGGTAGTTGCTCCACATCTTGGCTAAAAATTCTCAGACTTGCTCTGCACTTGATCTTAGCCAAAAGGCCGAGAAGCGATTCAGACTTGCTCTGTGTTCTCTCTTATGCTATGCTGGTGCCTAGGGTTCTCCAGACTGTTTCGCCACTGGGGGAGTGGGCTTATATTCCACTCCTTTCATCAGAAAGAAAACTTTCTGCCCATGGTACAAATTGAGAAGTGAATTACACCTCAGTCTCACAATATACCCCCATTCCCAAATTTGTGCAAAAGGAAAGAGATCACAAATACTTTCTGTTTTTTCCATTAAACATAGCACCTTCTCAGTTTGTATAACAATTTTCAGTAGAAAATACATATAGTTAAATATTTCATAGGCCCAAATATCACCTTTACCCTCAACTGATTCTATGAAATGACTGCCCAAAATGAACACACCCTTTTTAAGAAACAAATTGGTTTTTAAGAAACAAATTCCTAAATTTTAGTTCAAACTCTTCACAGACAAACAAAAATTATAGAATATGTTACCAAAAGACCAGATTTACAAGAAATACTAAAGGAGGTGCTGCAGCCTGAAAGGAAAAAAAAAAAGGCAAGAGATTTGAAGAAGAGTTTAGAAATGAAGATGATTGGCAAGGGTAAATTAAAGGGTGAAAACACAGACAATAGAACAGTATGACAACAGAGAACCGAAGGGCAAAATGGATGAAGTAAGTAATGCCTTATTAGAATGGATAAAAAAATATGAGCTATCTATATGTTGTCTACAAGAGACCTACCTCAGATGTAAGGATACAACCAGGTTAAAAGTGAAAGGTATTCCATGCAAATAGTAACCAAAAAAGAGCTGGAGTAGACCAGATAAATGTAAAATAACAATATTATATAGTATATGAACAATAATTAGTGCAACTGGCAAATTGTTCCTGTGATCAGTATTCTGTAAGTTTCTTCATATAAAATAAACACTTGCTTTTACTTGAGGAGGTCTGGAGAAGAGATATTTTTTTGGACACTTCATTTTTCTTTAACCCTTCCTAATGCATACTTGTTAATTAAAATAATCTATCTGAATCATAATAATTTAGCATGACTACTGTTGAAAAGAATTTTGAGTTTTTCTGCCACTTAAAATTATGAGTTGGCATATTGTTATATGTTGCAATTCATTTCAATAGGGTGTGAAGAATTCCCAATAGGAATTTGATTATCCAGAAAGAATTATGGCCTAAATGGAAATTAAATAACTAAACCAATAATTTATTTCATTCTTATACTTTATTATGTCCAATATTTAGAGCTGTAATATAAAAATTAGAATTATGCTATAATTAATTTCTATTATAGTAGAATTATTATTTACATTTATAAATATTTGTTGCTATACTATTTCTTTTTTCTAAAGGTTTATTTTATTTATTTATCCCCCTCCCCCTTGTTGTTTTTGCACTCGCTATCTGCTCTTTTTGTCCATTCGCTGTGTGCTCTCTGTGTCTGCTTGTCTTCTCTTCCTGTTTTCTTTTTTAGGAGGCACTGGATACCGATCCTGGGACCTCTGAACTGGGAGAGAGGCACTCAATTGTTTAAGCCACCTCAGCTCCCTGGTTTGTTATGTCTCTCATTGTCTCTCCTCTTTGTCTCATTTTGTTGAGTCAGTTCTCCACACAGGCCAGCTGTCTGTGCAGGCCAGCTCGCCTTCACCAGAAGGCTCCAGGAATCAAACCCGGGACCTCCCATATGGGTAGATGGGAGCCCAATTGCTTGTGCCACATCTGCTTCCCATATTTCTTATAATTGATTATATTAAATCTAATCTGGCCTTTCATTCTCTTTTAAAATTTGTAATTTCTTTCAATCTATTTTTCTATTTATTTTACAATTTTACAATAAAGGTCTTTTTAACAGTTAAAAAAACAAAGCCATTGATTATACACTTTGGATAGATCATATGGTATGTGCATATATCTCAATAAAAATGCTTAATAAACAAAGAAATAATTGTGCAAGAATAGCCAGAAATAGCAGCTATGTACAGCACGGGGAAGCAGAGAGATTGAAAGGGGAGAAATTCCCTGTTTGTTTGTCTGTCTGGTTTTTATCATTATTATTATTGAAATAATAAAAATGCTTTAATAATGATTGAAGTGATGAATGCACAACTATATGACTATACCAAATACCACTGATTGTAAAAAAAAATTTTAAGTGGATATAAAGGGAAGTTTTAAAATATGCAAAGATATACAAAATAATGGAGTAATGAACACATGCATCTATCACACAAGTTAAGATATAAAAAGATGCCATTTGCTTGGATGTATCTTATGTGCTTTTCCCATAGTCCGTACTATTCCTTGCCTCTCAGAGGTAATCACTAATCTCAGCTTAGTGTTTATCATCCTCTTGCTTTTCTTTACACTTTTACTCTATACTGTTAATTTGCATGCATTTGAATTTTATATAAATGGAATCAGACTGTGGGTATTCTTCTGCTACTTGCTTTTTTTCATTCATTATTAAGATCCTGAGATTTTATCTACGTGGTGTTATATGAGTTTTCCATTTTCTTTCCATAATAATGCCAACTTATTTTCTAAAGTGGTTTTACCAATTTACAGTCTCAGCATCTCTGTATGGAAGTTCCCATTGAACCCATTCTTGTCAACATGTATTATCAAACTTCTTGTTTTTGTCCACATTTTAAGTATAAAATTGTTTCTCACTGTTTTAATCTGCATTTTCTGATTACCAGTGATCTTGAACATATTTTCTTATGTTTACTGAACATTCCAATTTCCCTCTGGAGAAGTACCTCTTCAAGAGTTTACCCAATATTTCATTTAATAACTTGTTTTATCCATGACTTGTAGTAGTTCTTTATATATCCTGGAAACTGATTCTTTTGGGATTTATTTGTTACAAATAATATTTTCCACTCTGTGCCTTGTATTTTCACTTTCTTTATGCTGTCTTTTGACAACTAGATATTCTAGTTGTAATGAAATTATCATTGTTTTCCTTAGTGATTAAAATATTTTGATTCTTGCTTAATTAATCCTTCCCTACCCCAAAGTTATATATATATATCCTTCTATGTTGTCTTCTAAATGTTTTACAGTTTTAACTTTTAAATTTAAGTCTTTCATCTACTTGGAATTAATTGTTGTATGTTGTAAAGTCGGAGGTCCAATTACATTATTACGTGCAGATAGACAATTGGCCAATAAATAAAGATTGGGATTACTAAAATGTCTATCCTTTCCCAATCATACAGAGTGAAAAATTCTATCATAAATTAGGTTTCCATATATGTGTGGGTCATTTTGTGACTCTTTATAGTAATTTTTAATATCTCATGAAACAAGTTGCAACAATTTGTTCTTCTTCAGTTGTATCTTAAGCAATTCTTGGCCATTATCTTTTCCTATAAATTTTAGTAACAACTTGTCAAGTTCCACAAAAAAATGTTTAAAATATTATTGAAATTGAATTAGTATGTATAATTTTTAAAGTTATATTAAAGCCTTTGAATAAAGTTTATAATTATTTTTCTTTAAAGGGCTTGTGCATGTTTTACTATATTTATTCTTAGATATTTTATATTTTGTTATTAAAAGAGTAATTTTTAAAATTATAGTTTATTTTGTAGCTGTTGTATGGAATTGATATTTGCATATTGGTTTTGAAACCAGTAATTGTTGCCATATTTTAATCATAATTTATCCATATAATGTAAATTTTTTGTGGTTTTCTATATACAAGTATAGTAATTGTTATGATTGCTTTTCCTTCATTTCTTAACTTTTAAAACAGCATTATTGAGATATAAATCACTGTGATAGTTTGGAACTATATGTGTCCCAGAGAAACATGTTCTTAAACCTAATCCATTACTGTGGGTATGAACCCATTGTAAGTAAAACCTTTTGATGAGGCTATTTCAGTTAAGGTGTTACCTACCTCAATCAGAGTAGGTCTTAATCCTATTACTGGAGACCTTTATAAGTGGAATGAAATTCAGACGCAGAGAGAAAAGGCCACAGAGAAAGCAGCCAGAAGCTGAACCTGGAAGAGAAAGGAGAGGCCAGGAGAAGCTGCCACATGCATTGCCATGTGACAAAGGAGCCCAGGACCAAGGATTGCCAGCAACCAGCCCCACAACACCACAACCTTTGGGTAGGGAGTATGGCCTTGATGATGCTTAACCTCAAAACCATGTACTGTTAAATTCCCATTGTACCTATTGCACGGTATTTGCTTGAGCAGCCAAGAAAACTAAAATAATCACATACCATACATTTCTCCCATTTAAGTATAAATGTTAAAGTTTTCTTCATAGGGTTGTGCAACCATTACCACAAACAATTTTAGATCATCCCCACCACCCTTTGGCTTTCACACCCCACATTTCCTGGCAGTTCTTGGCAACCACTAATGTAGTTTCTGTCTCTGTTGATTTGCCTATTCTGGACAGTTCATGTAAATAGAAACATACAATATGTGGTCTTTTGTGCCTGACTTCTTTCACTTAGGATAATGTTTTCAAGGTTTATCATGTTGTAGGCTGTATCAGTACTTTATTCCTTTATCTGGATGAACAATGTTTCATTGCACAGATATACCACAATTTACTTACACATTCATCTGTTGATGGACATTTAGGTTGTTTCCACCTTTTGATGAGTAATGCTGCCTTGAACATTGTATTTGTTTGAGTATCTTTTTTTAATTCTTTGGAGTGTATACCTAGGAGTAGAACTGCTTGGTCATATGGTAATTCTATATTTAACATTTTGAGGATCTGCCAAGTTGTTTTCCAAAGAGGCTGTGCTGTTTTACATTCCCACCAGCAATATATAAGGATTCCAATTTCTCCACATCCTTGCAAAAACTAGTTTTCTGTATGTTTTAAACATATCCCTCCTAGTGGGTATGAAGTGGAGTCTCATTGTTGTTTGATTTGCATTTCCCTAATGGCTAATAATGCCCAGCATCTTTCCATGTTCTCATTGACCATTTATACGTCTTCATTGGAGAGATGCCTATTCAGTTTCTTTGCCCATCTTTTTCTCTTTTTTATTAGAAAATTTGTAAGTTTACAAAACAATCATGCATAACATACAGGATTCTCATACATCACCCCTCACCAACACCTTGCATTGTTGTGGAAAAGTTTTTACAAATAATGAAAGAACATCATCAAATAATTACTGCTAACATAGTCCAAAGCTTACATTTGGTGTATTTTTCCACAAACCACCCTATTATTAACACCATGTATTAGTATTGTACATTTGTTATAGTCATGAGAGAATGTTCTCATATTTGTACTGTAAACTACAGTCCATCATCCAACACAGAATTCACTGTGTTATACAGTCCCATGCCTTGCACAATCCATCCAAGGTGTACCCTCAGTGGCTCTCAATTTTGCTCACAGAGTTGTGCTGTCATCTCCTCAGTCAATTTTAGAAAGTTTTCTTTACTCTGAAAGGAAAAATCCCATACCCTTTTATACCCCCTTATTGTTGACCTTTAGCTTTGAAATAGTACCTTGTACCTTCTTTGTCCTTGATGCAAGAATATTACAATATTACTGTTAACTATATAGTTGATAGGTTACATTAGTTGTATTTTCCCATGCATCACCATATTCTTAACACCTTGTAATAGTAATGTACATTTGTTATAGTTCATAGAAGATCATTCTTATATTTGTGCTATTTACCACAATCCTCATTCACCACCGAATTCACTATATTTATACAGTTCCTCGTTTATCCTCTAGCTTTCTTTCATTGACATTTACGTACCTAGACTACCCCTTTCAGCCACACTCACATTTAACCATTTCTACACCCTTACAATCAACTTTGTTAAAACTTCTACATATATTAAGCATCAGCTCCCCCTTCTCAACCCTCATTCTATCTCCTAGAAACTTATACTCTAGATTTTAACTCCATGCTTTGCCCATTTTTAAATTGGGTTATCTCTTTATGATTGATTTGTAAGAACTCTTTAAATATTCTGTTTCTAAGTCCCTTATCAGATATAGGATATTTTCTCCCATTATAAAGGTTGTCCTTAAAGCATACATTAAAATTTTTTTTTTTTTATTTTTAAAGAAGCTTTAGATTACATAAATGTTACATTAAAAAATATAAGGGATTCCCATATGCCCCACTTCCTCCCCCATCCCATACTTTCCCACATAACCAACATCCTTCATTAGTGTGGTACATTTGTTACAATTGATGAACACATATTGAAGCATTGCTACTAACCATGGACTGCAGTTTACATTATAGTTTACACTTTGTTCCATATAATTTTGTAGTTATGACAAAATATACAATGGCCTGTAACCGTTGCTGCAATGTCATGCAGGATAAATCCAATGTCCTGAAAATACCCCCATATTATACCTATTCTTTCCTCTCCCTTCCCTCAGAACCTCTGGTGGCCACTGCCTTTATATCAGTGATAAGAGTTCTTCCATCGCTAGAATAATAAGTCTATAGTAGAATAATGATAAGTCTACTTTAGTCCATTGTTCATTCTCCAATCTTGAGGATTTGGGGATAGTGAAGCCCACTCTGCTTCTGATTGAGAGGGAGCTTAGATCCCATGGGGCAGATGGATGGAACTGCCTTGCTTGAGGTTGCAGACACTCTCTGTTCCTTGGGGTGGGTGTTGTCCATCATCATCTCCTTGTTAGTTGTCCTGCGTGAGTCCAATCAACTGGAGAGTAGGCGTTGCAGCTCTGCTGAGAGTAGGGCTCAAATGACACATGGACAGATATACATTATCAAATATAGAAGCATATAAATTTTTATTTTTGGTAAAGTCCTATTTATCTTTTTTTTCTTTTTCTTTTTCTGCTTATGCCTTTTGAATTGTGTCTGAAAAACACCACTAACAGATTTCTAGTTTTAGCTCTTACATTTAGGTTATGATCCATTTGGTATAAGAACCAGGTTCAATTTCTTTTTTTCACAGGTAGATATCCCATTGTCCCAGGACCACTTGTTGAAAAGAATATTCTTTCCTCCATTGAATTGTCTTGGCACCCTTGTCAAAAACCTAACTTTTATAAATTATATCTATCTTTGCTTGCATTTCTGAAATGGCTATAATCTCCAGTATTGTGTTAAACATGATCCAGCCATCCTTGACTTGTTCCTGGTTTCAAAGAAAAACTTCAAATGCTTCACCATCTTCTGTAGATTTTGTTGTTTTTTTGCTGAATTCTATTTATACCAAGTTAAAGTATGCCTTTGTCGTAATAGTTGATCACAGTTTTTATCTTAATTGGATGTTAAGCTTTATCAAATTTTTTTTTCACCTATTGAGATATGAGTTTCTTTTGTCATGTGCTTATGTGATGACTATGCTAATTGATTTTCTAATAAATTTTATTTCATGAATTATTTTGATACACAAGACTTGATTTTTTATTTTTGGCTAGTATATTATCAGGATTTTGCATTTATGTTCTGAAGTGAGAGTTCTCTATGTTGTTGTTTTTTTCTTGTATCCTCATCTACATTAGGGAACATAGTTACTTATCCACTTAAAATGAATAGGGGAGAATTTTCTATTTATCTCTACTCTAGAATATTCTAATTTGTATTACATTGGATTTGTTTTTTTCTTCAATGTTTGGAAGAACTTGCCAGTGAAAAACATCTGGACTTAGTGTTTCCAATTTTGGAACAAGATTAACTACTAATTCAGTTTCTTTTAATGGTTATCAGGATCTATTAGATGTCTTCTAGTCTTTGCAGTTTCAGTTAGTTATACCTGTTTAGGAATTTGTCCACTGCTGCTAAGTTTTCAAATTTAATGATGTACATTTACCATAATTTCCTCTTACTACCATTTCTAATGTATATCTTTTATCATTTCTAATGTATATTTGCACCTTTTCTAATTTTCTTAATCAGTTTCACCAAAGGTTTGCCAATTTATGAGTCTTTTCAAAGATAAACTTTTATCTTTTTTTATTTCTCTGTATCATTATCATTTAATATTTTTGTGAAGAGATAGTAAATATATTAGGTTATGTGGGCCATGTGGTTTCAACCACAACTACTCAATTCTGACATTGTAGCACAAAGGCAGTCATAAACAATATGTAAACAGGTGTGACTGTGTTCAATAAATTTACAAAAACAAGTTTTATATAAAAAATACAAAAACAGGCATCTAGTTCATAAGCTATAGTTTGCTGGCATCTGTTCTATTTCATTATTTGCTGATCTTATCTAATTACCTCTACTTTCTTTGGGAGTTTTCTGCTATTTCCATGCGTTCTCAAATTGGGTGATTAACTCATTAATTTTGTGGTATTTTTTCTAATATACCCTTTATAAATAAAATATAATTTAAAATGCACTGCTTTATTGGAATCACATAAGTTTTAATACGCATACAAATGGCATCATCATTTATTTCTAAATATTTTCCTACTTCTTTTATTTCTTCTTTGACAAATGATTTATTTAGAAGTGTGTTCCTTTATTTCCAAATAAAAATTCCTTCTTTTGTTGTTCATTTAGAATTTAATTTGATTATGGTAAAAGAAGGATGCCTTTGAAATTTATTGTAATGTTCTTTGTGGTTCATTTTGTATCAATTTTCATTATTATTTTATGTGAGTATGAAAAGAACAAACATTGTGTTTTTGTTGGATACAGAGTTCTGTAAATGGGCATTAGATTGTGTGTTCATTGCATCGATCAAATCCTTTTTAATGTACTTGAAATATCAATTACTGAGAAAGGTGAATTACAATCTCCCAATAGAATAGTACATTTGTTTCCCTTTTGATAGTTTGGGCTGTTATATTTTTTAGATATTTGAGGCTATGTTATTAGGAGCATACAAATGTAAAATATTTACATTTTCTTGTGACATAAATCATTGTGACATAAATTTGATTTATTTCTAATATTTAATTTCTGATTTATATTTAACCTGCATTTTCTATATTTTATTTTCTTTATTTTTTTGTTTTCCTTTTAATATCATTTGCTCATTTCACTTTTTTCTTCTGCTTTGAGGTTATGTACTCTAGTCTTATGCTTTTAATGGTTTTCATAGACTTTTTTTTTTTTTTAGATGATACAGTTTAATAAGTTTTGATGAAATTTACCATGTCCTGTGTCCATTACTGTAAGGTAATGAAAAACCTTTCTCATGACCACTAAATACCCCATTAGATCTTAACTGTTCCTTCCTCCCCACCCCCCTGGGGCATATGACATTACCCTATCTTGACTCATGGAATGTCAAGATTCATAGTTACATGCCCTGGGTATTTGAACCTGCCCTTCCTAATCTACCCACCTGTCAATGCTGCACCACCAAACCCAGTAATATCACTACCCATCTGTCCTATCCTTCAATATCCAACTATATTCTATCCCTTTACCATAGATTATGTCCATATGGGTGATGGCTCAAAGCCTGCTCTTCTCTTACTCTCCCTTGTTAACCTGTCTTTCAGACAATGGTTCTCAGAAACTGCTCACTTTCCTCAGTTCAAATCAGTGAGGTCATATACTGTTCATCCTTCAGTGCCTGGCTTGCTTCACTCAACATAAGGTCTTCAAGATTCATCCACATTATTTCATGTGTTAGCACTTTATTTCTTCTTACAGCTGAGTAGTATTCCATTGTATGTATGTACCACATTTTGCTTATCCATTCGTCTGTTGATGGGCACCGGGGCTGATTCCAATTTTTGGCAATAGTGAACAATGCCGCTATGATCATTGGTGTGCATATATCTGTTTGTGTCTTTGCTTTCAGTTCTTCTGGGTATATACCCAGCAGTGGAATTGCTGGATCATACGGAAGATCTATTGTCAGATTTCTGAGGAACCGCCAAGCTGTCCTCCACAGTGGCTGGACCATACCACAGTCCCACCAGCAGTGGATGAGGGTTCCTATTCCTCCACATCCTCTCCAACATTTAGTGTCTCCTGTTTTTTTAATAGCTGCCATTCTGATGGGTGTAAGATGGTATCTCATTGTAG
>JAKSZT010053769.1:6529796-6629546 GCA_026826555.1 Tolypeutes matacus
TTCTATGTATAGGATCATGTCATCTGCAAATAATGAAATTTTTACTTCTTCTTTTTCAATCTGGATGCCTTTTATGTCCTTTTCTTGTCTCAGTGCTCGCGCAAGTACTTCTAAGACAATGTTAAATAGGAGTGGTGGTAGTGGGCATCCTTGTCTAGTTCCCGATCTCAGAGGGAAGGCTTTTAGGATTTCACCATTGAAAATGATGTTAGCTTTGGGTTTTTCATATATACCCTTTATCATATTCAGAAAGTTTCCGTCTATTCCTATCTTTTGTAGTGTTTTTATGAGGAACGAGTGCTGTATTTTGTCAAATGCTTTTTCTGCATCTATAGAGATGATCATGTGATTTTTTTCTTTCAATCTGTTTATGTGGTGTATTACATTGATTGATTTTCTTATATTGAACCATTCTTGCATACCCGGGATGAAACCCACTTGGTCATGGTTATAATCCTTTTGATATGTTGTTGAATGCAATTAGCAAGTATTTTGTTGAGGATTTTAGCATCTAGGTTCATTAGAGAAATTGGTCTGTAATTTTCCTTTCTTGTGGTATCTTTATTTGGTTTTGATATTAGGGTAATGTTGGCATCATAGAATGAGATAGGCAATATTCCTTCTACTTCTATTTTTTGGAAGAGCTTAAGTAGAATTGGTGTTAGCTCTTTCCAGAATGTTTGGTAGAATTCAGCTGTGAAGCCATCTGGTCCTGGGCTCTTCTTAGTTGGGAGGTTTTTGATGACTGAGTCTATCTCTTTACTTGTAATTGGACTCTTGAGTTCATCTATTTCTTCTTTCATCAATGTAGGCTGTTTGTGGGTTTCTAGAAACTTGTCTATTTCCTCTAAATTATCATTCTTGTTGGCATATAATTTTTCAAAGTATCCTCTTATGATACTCTTTATTTCTGTGGGGTCAGTAGTGATATCCCCTTGCTCGTTCCTTATTTTATGTATTTGCATCTGTTCTCTCTTTTTCTTTGTTAGTCTGGCTAAGGGTTTGTCAATTTTATTGATATTCTCGAAGAACCAACTTTTGGTTTTGTTTATTGTTTCCAGTGCTTTCTTATCCTCTATTTCATTTAGTTCTTCTCTAATCTTTGTTATTTCCTTCTTTCTACTTCCTTTAGGTTTAGTTTGTTGTTGTTTTTCCAATTCCTCCAAGTGTGCAGTTAGGTCTTCAATTTTAGCTCTTTCTTCTTTTTTAATATATGAATTTATGGCTATGAACTTCCCTCTCAGGACTGCTTTCAGTGCATCCCATAGATTTTGATATGTTGTGTTGTCGTTTTCATTAGTTTCAAGGTAGTTACTGATTTCTTTTGAGATTTCTTCTTTGACCCACTGTTTGTCTAAGTGTGTTGTTTAACTTCCATATCCTTGTGCCTAACCTGTTTCTCTGTCCCTTAGTGATTTCCAACTTCATTCCGTTATGGTCAGAGAAATTACTTTGTATAATCTCAATCTTTCTGAATTCATTGAGAGATGTTCTGTGGCCTATTATGTGGTCTATTTTGGAGTATGTTCCATGTGCACTCGAGAAGAATGTAAATCCTGCTGTATTTGGGTGTAGTTTTCTGTATATGTCTATTAAGTCCAGGTCTTCTAATGTATTGTTGAGTGCCTTAGTTTCTTTATTGATTCTCTGTCTAGATGTTCTGTCTAATGATGATAGTGGTGTGTTGAAGTCCCCTGCTATAATTGTAGAGGCATTTATTTCTCCTCTTAGTTTTTCCAGAGTTTGCCGCACTTATTTTGAGGTACCCCGATTAGGTGCGTAAATGTTGATGATTGTTCTCTCTTCTTGAGAGATTACTCCTTTTACTAATAATATTGTCTCTTACAATAGTTTTGCATTTAAAGTCTATTTTGTCTGATATTAGAATAGCCACTCCTGCCCTTTTTTGGCTACTGTTAGCTTGTAAAATGGTTTTCCAACCATTCACTTTCAGCCTCCTTGAATCCCTGGGTTGAAGGTGGGTTTCTTGTAGACAGCACATAGATGTATCATATTTTCTTATCCATTCTGCCAATCTGTGTCTTTTGATTGGTGAATTTAATCCATTAACATTAAGTGTTATTACTCGTAATGAATTTCTTACTTCAGCCATTTTTTCTTTGGGTCAATGTATGTCACATGTTGTTTTGTTTCTCTTTTTGTCTTTTCAGTTGTTTTTAAACTCTCCTCCAACTCTCTCTCCCTTGTTTTTTCCTTTCAACTTGTAGAACTTCATTTAGTATTTCTTGAAGTGCAGGTTTCTCATTGGCATACTCTCTTAATTTCTGTTTATCTGTGAATATTTTGAACTCTCCATCATTTTTGAATGCCAGTTTTGCTGGATAGAGAATTCGTGGCTGGAAGTTTTTTTCTTTTAGTATTTTAACTATGTCATACCACTGTCTTCTTGCCTCCATGGTTTCAGATGAGAAATCAGAACTTAATCTTATTGTGCTTCCCTTGTATGTGATGGTTCTCTTTTCTCTTGCTGCCTTGAGTATTTTCTCTTTGTCTTGAGCATTGGACATTTTGACAAGTATATGTCTTGGAGTTGGCCTGTTGGGATTTATATTATTTGGGGCATGCTGTGCTTCCTGGATCTGCACATTCATCTATCTCAATAGGGCTGGGAAGTTTTCAGCCATTATTTCCTTCAACACTCCTGTTCCCTTTCCCTTTTCTTCTCCTTCTGGGATGCCCATAATGCGTATGTTTGTGCGTTTTGTATTATCGGTTAATTCCCTGAGTCCATGCTGGATCTTTTCTATCTTTTTGTCTATCTGTTCTACTATCTCTTTGATTTCAGCTGTATTGTCTTCCATATCACTAATTCTTTCCTCTGCCTGTTCAAATCTGCTGTTATGTGAAACCTCTGTCTTTTTCATTTCTTGGATTGTGCCATTGTTCACCATCATATCCATTACCTTTTTAGGCATGTTTGCAATTTCTTCAGTATGTTCTCCCAGTGTCTTCTTTATATCGTTAATCTCTTCCTTCACTTCTTTAAGTTGGTCCATGATATTTGTTTGGATAGCTTTGATTAGCTGTTCGATGTTCTGCATCACTTCCTGGTTTTTATTTTGTTCATTGGACTGGTCCATGTTTTCCTGTTTCTCAGTGTCATTTGTATTTTTTTGTTGCCCTCTGGTCATCATATTATCTTGATGGGTTTGTTCAGTTGATTAGCTTTTCTCTATGCTCTAGAGTTTTATTTAGCTTGTGGTTCTGCATGTGAGTTAAGTTTTCTCTTTGGCAGTTTTTCTTCTTATTTTATTTCCTTGCTTCTTTCTATGTTCCGAATCTCTACCGTTTCGTCCACGCCATTGATCTGTGCAGATAGCTGTCCCAAGCTTCTCATTCCACGCGTGCAAAGCACAGACCCCCGGGCAGGACCCCGTCCACAATCTGCCTTGTTCTGGGAGCTTGCAGTGTGTGCCCTCTTACACTAATGCCATCTTGGTCCCTCTGTCTCATAGACTTTTAATATGCATAGTTAAATTGTTTAACTCTAAATTAATGAATGTTCATTAACTGACTCCACAACAACACTAAGCCTTTAGAATACACTAACTTCCATGCCATCACTATGTAATTTAAACATATTTTTACCCCACGAGGTATTATTTTATAAAATAAATGCTTGTTTAGAGTAATCAACATAAAATGCATTCTTTGCTTTTCTGCCTTCCAATTTTGCATTGAGAAATAAACTATCTGTCATATTTTGAAAAGTAATCTTTCTTTTCTTTCTCTGGCAATTTTTAAGATTTGTCTTTGTGGTTGTTTAGTTTCACTAGTTTTTCATTGTTCTGAAAAGGTCTTAGTCATTGTCTCATCAAATATTACCTTTTTTCCTTTTTTTCCTTTCATCTTCTGGAATACCATTTAGATTTATATTAAACTTTCTTACTCTTTCTTCCATGTCTCTAATGGTCATTTTCATAGGTCCCATCTGTCTCTGTACTTGCATCACGATCTACCTTTCAGTTCATTATTTTTTCTTCAACTGTACATAATTAGCTTCTAAGTCCATCTTTGGGGGTTTTACTTTCAATTATCACATTTTTATTCCTTTTTATGTCCTTTTAAAATGTACTTATTTTTTATAGTTTCTCTCTTTTATCAGATTTTACACTTTTGCAAGTCCTGTTTTCTTAAACATGGTTAGCATAGTTTTAAAAAGCATTCTAATTATTTCAATATCTTAAATCTTTGTGGATCTTATTCTATAACTTTTCATGTTATAGAATACTTACATAACTTATATAACCTATTCTATAACTTTTCATGGCCACTTGTTTCCTTTTATGTGTTGTTTTGGTTGTGTTTTGGTTTGTGTCTTGGTTTTGTTTTTACTGTGGGGCCTATTCCCTGGGATTTTACCTGTGGAAAGACTTTGAGACCTGGGTTAAAGGCAGGTTCTTCCTGAAAAGATTTATGTTTGCTAATGACAGGCACCTGTCATTGCCATGCAGGACCAATTAAAACCAAAGACTGCATTTACAGGTTTCCAAACCAACCAAGAAATATGAATTCAATTTGCAAACCCACACGAGTGTCAGGTTTGGTTATAAATTCTCAAATGAGTTTTTTTTTTTACTTTACCACAAGCCAAGAACAGACATAAGTCATTATTCTTTCAATCTCCTAGGTACTGGGATAGGGGACAGATAAGATCTAAGTCAATCTTATATATATTATGGTGTAGCATTTTGAAGTCTCAGCTTTATGTAAATGTGCTTGTATTAGAATCTCCTTCACTGAAGGAAGACACTGGACTTGGCCTCCTACCCTCCATTCCCTGCAAGACCATTATGCAGCTGCAACAAAATATGGTAAATACCCCCAGATAAAGTCAGCTATAGGACTGTGGTTAACTTTCTGAGTTCCTGCTTCACTTAGTTTGGATCCTGTATATCACTTATGTTCTTGTCACTGCTTGGATATACTAAAAAAGTTTTAAACTTTCAGCCATATTTTCAGTTGCTTTCAACAGGATGGTCAGCTTGGGTATCCAGACCACTATGCTGCTAGAAAGGAGATGATTTGTTTATCATCTGGAGCACATGATGACTTCTTAGAGGGAGTTCCTCTGAATGAGTATCAGTTTGAAATTGCACTTTGCATTGTTTGTTGTTTTGAAATTTATCAACAATTGACAAGGTCGATTTTTAAAGAGGAGTAGAATTATGAATTATGAGAAATAGATGCAGCAGGCAAAATGAAAGAACACTGGATTTTTTTCAGGATTGCAACTTACAATTTCACTCTAGACTGCTTTCCATGTTGCCTTGGATAAATATGAATGGATTTATCAATGTTTAAGCATCATACTTGTAATAAGGTTTGTCAAAGCAGACACGAGCAAGTGGAAGTGACTTCATTTAGGGACTCTTGAAATATGAAATATAAGCCTCAGGGTTTTTACCTCTTAAAATGCAAACAAATCCCTCTCTTTAAAAAATATGTGGAGGAAGGGGCAAGATGACAGCTGAGTAAGGAGCTCCAAAAGTCAGCTCGTCCTACAGGCAGTAAGTAATCACCCAGAGCTAACTAAAGCACCTGTTTGGGGGATCCAGGAGACCAGAAGAGCATCCTGAGCATCTTTGAAAGAACAGAAAGAGGAGACTGCCCATCTGCAGTTAAGATTCATGCGTAGAACACTCCACACTATGGAGGCCTGTGCCCATCCTTGACTGACTGCGCAAGCTGCCCCAAAAGCTAGTCCGTTGCTGGAGTTGGAAGCTCCATTTCCCAAAAGAGGGGGAGGAAGAGATGTTTGGGCACCAACTTCAGCTACTGATTTGTAAATTTGGCTGGCTAAAGTATAATCTTAAGAACAGCTAAAGTTTGAACCTGTCCAAGTAGGAAAGAGACCAGTAGCTGCCATTTTAACTCTGCCTCTGGCATGAGGGGAAGTAAGGCTGATTGAAAATCACAGTGATGGTAGGGAATGGCTTCTTTCCACCCAGATCCAATTGCAGCCCTAGTCTAGGCCCTAGCCCCACGTCTGGCAGGGAAGAAGCTGGGGGACCTGTACTAGTCTCTCTTGGCAACTACACAGACTAAATAGTCAGATACCTGGGACTCCATCCCAGCACCCCAATAGAATAGGAGAGCTGTATTCTCTCAGCCTCTCTTGGCAACTGCAGGCACTTTTGGCCTGCACAAACTGGTTTGTTGAACATCTTTGATTCCCTCTCCAAGCCCACAGGATAGGAGGGGACTGGGTCTTCTCCAGCTTCTCTGGGAAACTGCAGGTACTTTCAGCCTGCACAGACTGGATACTCAGACACCTGTAGCTCCATCCCAGCCCCTCAATAGGATAGGAGGGTAGCTGTGTTTCCTCAGCCTCTCAGGGCAACTACGAGCACTTTTGGCCTGCATGAACTAGTTTGTTAAGCACCTTCAATTCCATTTCCACTCCTGCCCCCTCATCAGATAGGAGGGGGCAGTTGTTTCCTCAGCCTCTCAAGACAACTGCAGGCACTTTTGGCCCGCATGAACTTTACTGTTGGCCACCTGTGGTTCTACCCCCACTCCTGATACTACAAGAAGGGATGGTATTTCCCAGCCTCTCTGGGTAACTGCAGGTGATTTTGGCCCACACAGACTGAATAGTTGGACAGCTGTAGCTCCATCCCTGGCCCCAAGTAGAATAGGAGGGAAGCTGTGTTTCCTCAGCCTTTCCAGACAATGGCAGGCAGCTTCAGCCTGCACGAAATGGACTGGTGGTTGCTTGTGGATCCACCTAGATCCCCAAAAAGATAGGAGAGTACTGGTGTTTCCTCAGTCTCTCTGGGCAACAACAGGCACTTTAAACCTACACAAACTGAACTGTTGGGTGCCTGTTGTTCCATTCCCACCCCCTAAAGGGAAGAAGGGACAGTACTCCTTCATACTCTCAGGGCAACTTCAGGCACATTTGGCCCACACAGATTAGATTTTGGGCACTCTGGAGGGTCCATCCCCACACCTGGCAGGGAAGGAGGGGGGCTGGTGCTACCTCAGTCTACCTGGGCAACTGTGGTCATTTTGGACCTGCATGGCACAGATTGCTGCCCACACCTGCATCTCCATCCCTGCCCCAGGCAGGGGAGGAAAGGGCATGAAGCTTCATCAGTCTCTTCAGACAACTACAGACAGTCTGGGCATGCACAACTTGGACTATTACACATGGCTGCAGTTCTGTCCCTATCCCTGACAGAGGATAAAGGTGGAAGGAGCTTCACTGGTTCCTGGGGCAATGCAGGCAGTTTCAGCCTCCACAGCTTACAGTACTGACTACTTCTTCGGCTCCTGCTACACAACCAGCAAGGAAGAAAGGACAAGAAATCTCTAAACTAAAGAGTGAAATTGTGCCCCAAATAAATATATCTAGGAAGCCAGATGACAAGACACCAACCAAAAATTACAATCCATACCAAGAAACAGGAAGATTTGGCCCAGTCAATGATAAGTCTCCAGCTGACTTAAAGTTGAGATAATTAATCATAGATGTTCAAACAAATCTCCTTAATAAATCTGATCAGATGGCTAAAGAGATTAAGGATGTTAAGAAGACACTGGGTGAGCACAAAGAAGAATTTGAAAGCATACATACAAAAATAGTAGATCTTATGGGAATGAAAGACACAATAAATTAAATAAAAAGTACATTGGAGGCATGTAACTGCAGATTTGAAAAGGCAGAAGAAAGGAACAGTGAGCTTGAAGACATGGCCTCTGAAAGTGAACATAGAAAAGAACAGATGAAGGAAAGAATGGAAAAAATTGAACAGGGTCTCAGGGAACTAAATGACAGCAAGAGACATGCAAACATATGTGTGGTGGGTGTCCCAGAAGGAGAAGAGAAGGGAAAAGGGGCAGAAGGAAGATATGAAGAAATAATGGTAGAAAATTTCCCAACCCTATTGAAGGACACAGATATCCGAGTCCAAAAAGCACAACATTCACCCATTAGAATAAATCCAAATAGACAAACTCCAAGAAACATGGTAATTAGAATGTCAAATATTCTGAGAGCAGCAAGAAAAAAGCAATACATAACATACAAGGGATACCCAATAAGATTAAGTGCCAATTTCTCATGAGAAACCATGGAGGCAAGAAGGCAGTGGTATGATATATTTAAGATACTGCAAGAGAAGAACTGACAGCCAAGAATCTTATATCTGGAAAAATTGTCTTTCAAAAATGAGGAGGAGTTTAGACTATTCACAAATAAATGGAAACTGAGAGAATTTGTCACCAAGAGACTGGATTTGCAGGAAATACTAAAGGGAGTGCTACAGCCTGAAAAGAAAAAACAGGAGAGAAAGGCTTGAAAAAGAGTCTAGAAATGAAGATTTTATCAGTAAAAGTAACTAAAAGTGGTGAAAATAAAATATGACAGGTAAAACCCAAAGTTCAAAATGGGTAAAATAAGAACTTCCTTTATAGTAGTAACATTGAATGTTAAGGGATTAAACTCCTCAATCAAAAGACACAGACTGATGGAATGAATAAGAAAATATGAACCATCTATATGCTTTCTACAAGAAACTCACCTTAGACCTAAGGATACCAATAAATTGAAAGGGAAAGGCTGGAAAAAGATATTCCACGCATGCAGAAACAAACAACAACAACAAAAAGCTGGAGTAGCTGTCCTTATATCAGCTGAAATAGACTTTAAAAATAAAACTGTTATTAGAGACAAGGAAGGACATTATATATTAATGAAAGGGACAAATCACCAGGAAGAAATAACAATGAAAAATGTATATGCACCTAACCAGGATGCACCAAATTACATGAAGCAAACACTGGCAAAACAGACAGGAGAAATACATATCTCTACAATAAGAATTGGAGACTTCAATACATCATTCTCAGCATTGGATAGAACATCTGGGCAGAGGATCAATAAAGAAAGAGAGAAATTGAATAATATGATAGTTGGACTAAACTTAATTGACATTTACAGAACACTGCACCCCCAAAACACCACTATATACATTCTTCTCAAGTGCTGATAGATCTTTCTCCAGAATAGACCATATGTTGGGTTGCAAAGCAGATCTCAATAAACAGAACAAGATTGAAATTATACAAAACACTTTTTCTGATCATAATGGAATAAAGTTGGAAATCAAGAAGAGGAGAAAAAGGGAAAACTCACAAATATAAGGAAATTAAACAACACACTATTAAATAATCAGTGGGTCAAAGAAGAAATTGCAAGAGAAATTAATAAATATCTTGGGATGAATAAAAACAAGAACACAACATATCATAACCTATGGGATGCAGTGAAGACAGTGCTGAGAGGGAAATTTATGGTCTCTTTTTTATTGCTTACATTAAAAAAGAAGAAAGAGCTAAAATCAATGTCCTAACTATACAGCTGAAGGAACTAGAAAAAGAACAGCAAACTATTCCCAAAGCAAGTAGAAGGAATGAAATAACAAAGATCAGAGAAGAAGTAATGAAATTGAGAGCGAAAAAACAATAGAAAGAATTAACAAAACCAAAAGTTGGTTCTTTGAGAAGATTAACAAAATTGACAAACCCTTAGCTAGACTGACAAAGAAAAAAAGAGAGACGATGCAAATAAATAAAATAAAAAATGAAAATAAGGACATTACTGCTGATCCCACAGGAATAAAAAACCTCATAAGAGGATACTATGAACAACTGTATGCTAACAAACTAGTCAATGTAGACAAAATAGAAAAATTCCTAGGAACATACGAACAACCTACACTGACCCCAGAAGAAATAGAAGATCTCAACAAACCAATAACAAGTAAAGAGATTGAAACAGTCATCAAACAACTTCCCAAAATGAAAATCCCAGGATGAGATGGTTTCCCAGGTGAGTTCTACCAAGCATTCAAAGAATATGTAATACCAAGTTTACTCAAGCTCTTCCAAAAAATTGAACAAGAAGGAATGCTACCAAACTCATTCTAAGAAGCCAATATCATCCTAATATCAAAGCCAGGAAAGATATTACAAAAAAAGAAAATTAAAGACTCATTTCCTTAATGAATATGGATGCAAAAATCCTCAACAAAATACTTACTAATTGAATCCAACAACACATTAAAAGAATTATTCATTATGATCAAGTAGATTTTATACCCAGAATTCAAGGATGGTTCAACACAAGAAAACTAATCAGCGTAATACACCACATTAAAAAATCAAATAAGAAAAACAACATGATCCTATAAATTGATACAGAAAAGGCATTTGACAAAATACAGTATCATTTCTTGATAAAAATACTACAAAAGATAGGAATTGAAAGAAACTTTCTCTACCATGATATAGGCCATATATGAAAAACCCACAGCTAACATTGTACTCAATAGTGAAAGTCTGAAAGCTTTCCCGTTGAAATCTGGAACAAGACAAGAATGCCCACTTTCACCACTGTTGTTCAATATAGTGCTAGAGGGTCTAGCTAGAGCAATCAGGCAAGAAAAAGAAATAAAAGCCATCCAAATCAGAAAGGAAGAAGTAAAACTTTCACTGCTCACAGATGATATGATTCTATACCTAGAAAGTCCTGAAAAATCTACAACAAAGCTAGCTAATAAATTATTTCAGTGGAGTTAAGATACAAGATCAGTATGCAAAAATCAGTTATGTTTCTATACACTGAGGAGGAAAGTCAGGAAAAATTCCATTTATAATAGTGACTATATGAATCAAATATTTAGGAATAAACTCAACCAAGGACATAAAGCACTTGTATTCAGAAAACTACAATGCATTGCTAACAGAAATTTTAAAATACCCCCAAAATTGGAAAAACATTCCTTGCTCATGGATTGGAAGACCAGATATCATTAAGAAGGCAATTCTTCCTGAACTGATAAACAAATTCAATGCAATTCTGATAAAAATTCCACCAGCATTTTTTAAACAAATGGAAAACACAAATATCAAATTTATTTGGAAAGGTAAGGGGCCCTGAATAGCCAGAAACTTCTTAAAAAGAAAAACTGAAGTTAGAGGCCTCTCACTTCCAGATTTGAAATCATATTACCTAGCTACAGTGGTAAAATACAAAAACAAAAACAAAAACAAAACAGCATGATACTGGCACAAAGATATACAGACCAATGAAATGAATTGAAAAAGATCCTCACATCTATGGTTAAGTGACTTTTTTTTTTTTAATCTACCGGGGGCCAGGGATTGAACTGGGATCTCATATGCAGGAAGCTGGTGCTCAGCCACTGAGCCACATCTGCTCCCCTGGTTAAGAGATTTTTGACAAGCCTGTCAAACCCACCCACCTGGGGCAGAGCAGTCTGTTCAACAAATGGTACTGGGAGAATTGGATATCTATATCCAAAAGTAAGAAAGAGGACCCCTATCTCACACCTTATACAAAATTAACTCAAAATGGACCAAACACCTAAATATAAAAGCTAAAACCATAAAGATTCTAGAAGAAAATGTAAGAAAACATCTTCAAGACCTGGTGGTAGGTGGTGGATTCTTAAAGGAGATAAGAGGAAGACTGATATGGACTACTGATGTTTAATGTATGTAGAAGCTTTAATTAACTTTACTATAAAAGTGTGGAAATGTGTAGAGTTGATGGTAACACATTATGTGAGTAACAACTGGTTTATAAATGGGAATGTGGCTGGAAAGGATAGTCTAGGAATATAAACGTCAATTGATAGAAAGCTAGAGAATAATCTAGGGACTGAATTACACAGTAAACCCAGAGGTGGATGAGAATTGTGGTTGATGGTACAGATGCAAAGTGTCCTTTGTGAGAAAGAGCAGATATACATCACTATTGCAGGGTGGTGGGAAGGTGGAGAATTATGGGGAAAAATACAACTGGAGTGACCTATGGACTGTGGTTAACAGCAATACTGTAATATTCATGCATCTATGCAAAAGATGTACTGTTGATAATGGGGGAGTATGGAAATAGGTGGTGCATTCTTAAACCTTACACCAAAAACCTGACCAACTAAAGAAAACATGAATAAATAGGACTTCCTCAACTTAAACACTTGTGATTCAAAGGATGTTGTCAAGAAGGTAAAAAGGCAGCCCACTCAATAGGAGAAAATATTTGGAAACTACATATCTGATAAGGGTTTAATTTCCATTTATATAAAGAGTTCATACAATCAACAATAAAAGAGCAAGCAATCCAATTTAAAAATAGGCAAAAGACTTAAATAAACATTTCTACAAAGAGGAAATACAAATGGCCAAAAAGCACATGAAAAAATGTTCATTATCACTAGCTATTTGGAAAATGCAAATCAAAACGACAATAAGATATCATTTCACACTGCATGGACTGGCCATTATTATAAAAAAACAGAAATCAGAAATTGCTGGAGAGAATGTGGAGAAATAGGAGCTCCTTCACTGTTTGTGGAATTATAAAATGGTGCAGCCTCTGTGGAAGACAGTTTGGTGGTTCCTCAGGAAGCTAAATATAGAACTGCCATATGATCCAGCAATTCCTTTACTAGGAATATATCCTGAAGAACTGAAAACTGTGATACAAACAGACATCTGCATACCGATCTTCATAGCAGTGTTATTCACAATTGCCAAAAGATGGAAACAATCAAAGTGTCCATCAAACAATGAATGGATAAACAAAATGTGGTATATACATATGATGGAATATTATGCTTCAATAAGAAGAAATGAAATTGGGACACATATGATAACATGGATGGATCCTGAAGACATTATGCTAAATGAAATAAGCCAGACAAAAAAGGACAAATATTGCATATTCTCACTAATATGAACTAAATACAAAGAATAAGTGCATGGAGTTAAAACCTAGAGTATAGATTGTTAAGACATAAGAGTAGGGTTGTGAAGGAGCACTGATGCTTAATGTAAGTAAAAGTTTTAATTAACTTGCTTGTAAAAGTGTGGAAATGGATAGAGTTGATGGTAACACATTATCGTGAGTAGCAGGTGGTTTATAAACGGGATTGTGGCTGAAAGGGGTAGTCTAGTGAGGTAAATGCCATTTGAAAGAAAGCTAGTGAATAATCTAGGGACTGAATAACACTGTGAACCCAGAGGTGGATGAGAATTGTGGTTAATAGTACAAATGCTAGAATGTCCTTCTTTAAACTACATGTCACTATTGCAGGGTGGTGGGAATGTGGAGAAGCATGACAAAAATACAATTAATGTAACCTATGGACTATAGTTAACAGCAATACTGTAATATTTGTACATCAATGCCAAAGATGCACCATGTTAATAATAGTGGGGTCTGGAAAAAAATATCACAAATGTACACTAAGGACCATAGTTAGTGGTAATAATCTGATGATATGATCATAAAATCTGTAACATATGTTCTACAACAGTGTGGTATGTTGGTGAAGGGGTGTTGTATAGGAATTCTACACATGTGCATGATAGTTTTGTAAGTTCACAACTTCTGTAATAAAAATATATTAAAATAATATATTTATTTAAGCAACTTTGTGGGTAATTTTTCAATAAGTGCAAAAATGCATGGCCTCTACTGAAAGCAGTTTTGATAATGGCCCTGCAGAACCAGAACTTTTCTGGCTTCACAACACAGGATTTCCATATGATTCAAAGGCAGGACCAAATATCTTCAAAAAGAAACAGTCTCTAAGAATCAATATAATATCTAGCAGAAGTCATTAAACACAAAACCTCAAAGAAAAGGAGCAAAGTAAGTTATGGAAGCCCAGAAACTCAACATGCATATATTATGCTTGTGGCAGGTTAGGTTCTCTGGAAGCAGAGGCTGAGATGAAGTTTGTGGCACAAGATACTTTTTTTAGGTATTAACACCTGTGGGAAGAGCAAGGGGAAATAGAAAGGGCCAGATAGGAAAGGCAAACTGGGATGCAGGCCCAAGGCAAACTTGGCCAACCCCACAGCAAGATCTGGAGTTAGAATAGTTCTTCAGAGTTGTCCTGCATGGAACTTAAATGTCCAAGGTTTTATAGTCCCATCCTGAGCAGTTATTGGATGTGGACAGCCACTGGTAAAGCTTAACCTTGAGCCAAACAGCTGCCTGCAGCTGAAGCAAATCAGAAGGAGCTGACAGCTGGAGGCAGTTCTCTCTTGAGAGGTCTGAGCAGCACATCTCCTTGTCCTCCACGATGTTCCTACTACACTCCTGACACCAGGTTAGGTTCTATGATGATGCCATTGGTCATGCTTTTTAGAATATCATCCTAACTTAGAAGATGGGAAAATGGATTTTTGTTGTAGTTTTTGCATCCCTGAAGCTTCCCATCAAGCCACCCACCACAGTGGTTCACTGCAGATATCAAGATTCTGCTAGAGAATGCAATCCCTACACCCCCAGACCCTGTTCCTGTCTCATTGACAAGCCTTGAAGTAGTTGTATTCTTTATTTAGGCTATCCTTATCAAGTGTGCATATATGCATATTATGAAAAAGAAATTAAATGGCAGTGAAAGTCATCAAACAATCAAGAAAAGGAACAAATAGAGATATGGAAACCTAGAAAGTCAGCACTTATGTATTGTACTTGTTGCAGACTGCATTCTCCAGAAGCAGAGGCTGAGATGAAATGTGTCATATAGGGTATTTTTTAGGGCTTAGCACCTGTGGAAGGGAGCAGAAAGAAGAAGAAAGGACCAACTTTGCCAACTGAAAAAAAAAAAAAAAAAAAAAGATAAGCTCATATTCCTAAAATCTGATTTTCTCATATACTTTTTGAGAAAAGAAGATTACACGGATTATATGAAGGTTATCACAACCATAATGAGGATCCAAATAAGTGAGACCAAGGAGTAGACTGAACTCCTGAGAGGTAAATAAGGAGGAAAAGTTAAGAAAACCATTGTCCAGGTAATATTAGCACATCCCTTTTAATAAAATAAAGCCTATTTTTATGAGTCCATAATAAATAGATGGGTGGTTTTTTTTAACTCTTATACTGTTTTCTAGTCTTGGCTGTGTGCTGATATTTAAAAGATGAAAATATCTTATTTCTAGACTATTTGGCAAGATTATGTTAATAATGTTTGGGGGCAAGTTGTTATATTTTCTAGTTGTGTGTGTGTGTGTGATACAAAGCAACACAAGAGTCAATCATTTCCAGGGAAAAGAAGCGGTCACCTACTAAAGCCTTTCCCAACAATTTTTGTCTTCGAAAATGTTCTCTCCTTTTAACCAAATAAATGAAAGGCTATATATAGAATAGATGAGGAAAATCAAAATGTGTTTGCCTTCTGTGTCTTCTTCCCAGACTACAGCTCTCAGTAACATAATTCAGTTGAAATAGTGACACTTAGGTGCATCCTAAATATTTAATTTAGACACTTGCAATCTATAAACTCTGTACCCTTTAATCTCAAACTTCTCAGACTTAAAGGTCACCAGAATCTGCAGACCTTAGCAGCAGTAGCAGTAATCAAGGAGTGTTAAAACTTTTTATTTTGTGAAACAAGATTTTCCAGTGCTTTGAGGCTTAATGCCACAGGGCAAAATGCTTTATACTACAGACAATGTGACTATATGCAAACTCACCCTTTTTCAGTCAAGTGTTCTTTCTTTCCTTTGAAATTCATCATATCAATATATGCTCTCCTTTTTTCATCTTGTATAATTTTTTTAGCATCACAGAATGTTTTATGAATTATATCAAACATAAATAATAACAATATGGTGAATTATTCCAACAGCTCTCAGATTTTGAAAATTATTGTTGATCTCTCTATGCATTAGTTTGCCTCCAAGCATGCATCCTACTGTGACTCTGAATGTATTGTCTTGACTGATTTGCAGCCAGACTGACAAAAACCACAGCAGTCATAGCAACCTTTCCCATTTCAACAGTGTTAACGGAGAAGCCTAATTTTGACCATTTAATGACTGGTCTTTAGTTATTTTTCCCAAACAGCACTATCCAAAGGATTCCTTTTAACCTAGAGGATGCACTTAATTAGGACTGTCTAACGGAGGCATCTTTCAGATATTCCATTTAAACATAAAGATATACAAAGGCAATAGCTGCCCCTCAATTAGGAGAGTAACTCTGCTACATTGGGAAGTAACCAAACCACTGAAGGATGTTGCTTTCCTATTAAAAGTGTAAATCTCTACAGATTCAGAAATTATATTTTTACTTTTCAAAAGTCTCAATTCTTTTGATATCAGGAAAACTTCTAAGTATTTTAGCCCCATTGCTATCCTGAAATTCCAGCTAATAATAGTTAACTGAATTAGCTAACTATATTAACCTGGAATAGTATTTTAGAAAATATAAAAAAAAAAAATGAACATTTCCAAGGCCTATGGTGTGTCAGGGGCAGTATTATTTATTGAAACATACATCTCTCCTTCAACCTTCACATGATACTATTGCTCTTATTTTAAATATGGAGAGGCTGAAGCTCAGAGAAATTAAATTACATAGCAAATAAAAGTCCAAGTGAGTTTCAAGACTTAATCTACTTGATACTTTTTTGGAGCTATAGGTTCTTTGGGATTTTAACAGGGGTTTATATGGTGTTAGCATTGAGCCACATTTTAAAAACACCCATGATGAATAAAGGATAAGTTAGGATGCTACTCGTATACACATTTCTCTTGTTAGTATCTAGTCCACTTGACGATTCATTTACTTGCAGAAGCCTTTCATATTTTCCTGCATTCAACTCAATTCTAGTAGGTTAAAGTGAAAGCAGTGAAGACCATTCATAACATAGTTAGCTCTTGCTGCCTTAAAATTCTGTCGTAGTTATTTTCAAATTCCAATGTTTGAGAGGACAGAGGTGGTCGAGGATGAAGTTTTTAACTTTGCATTGTTTCAGAGAGAGAAGCCAAGCAGTCATATTATGGATACCTGAGATAAGGCAGAGTAAGGGCAGGAACTGATAGTGGACAGTGGAAAAGAGCTTAGGATCCTGAAGAAAAGGAAATAGTGGCCTTCTAGTGCTCCTGGTGAGGCTCCAATGAACACAGTCAGTAGATCTCGAGCAGGGGGTGGGTTAACCCAAAAGACGTTGAGAAGGAAATAGATTCTTTTGAAAGTGGGAATATAAAGGATGACGCTGGGATTTCTTGGATTATTATCTGTATGTTATGTTTACTATTATTGACATGCAGGAAAACCTAAATTATTACCAATTAGGTCTAGGTTTCTGCCTTCACTTGATTCTCAAGATTCTTCCCTGAAAATCACAAACCAGGAAGTCCTTGATGTTCTATGATTAAAACAGAGGATAATGTGAGTATCAGGGAATATCTGTTTGGGCAACTTATTTTACAGATGAAGAACCTACAATCTTGAATGCTCTGAACATATAGTGGCAGAGCTAGCAGTAGAATCCAGGTTTCCTGACTCTTGAATCAGCAGTAGTTTATGAGTATAAAAAAATGACACCCTAAAAATTTTATTCCACAGAAACCAGGAGATCCATTTTGTTTTTAATGGTCAGAATAGCTTTGACCAGTGTATTCTATAGTTTAGATTTGAACTCACTGGGTATGTCAAACCTAGATTACCAGAACAGACTGACTTTCCATATGAGATGTTTTAAAGAAGAATGTCAGACATCATCTGCATGTGCAGCCTAAATCCTATTTCATGAATTCCATCTGCAGTCATTCTTGCTTTTTTCCTATATAGTGTAGGTCACATTTCCCCCTTAAATATATTGAGGCACCCTGGTTGAGGATGTATGCCATTCTGTCTCTCAAGTGTTACTATGGTGGTCCATTCCCATGCTCAAGTTAATAGGTCACAATAATGGTGCAATATGCAACACAAAAAACCCTTGATTCTTCACATTAAAAGAAAGAAACAGGGTGTGAATAATTCAAAATGGTGACTAATCCAAAAGTCATTTAAATTTGTAATATGTTTTGTGGTAATATTAAACATGGACATAATTACATTTCAAAAATTTTCTTCAAACAAATGAAGTCACTTTCTAAGCATCTCACTTTTCCTTGTTTGTTTTTTTTTTTCTGAGTAATTATCCATAGCTTCTCTCATAGCTTCCCTTTAGTTATACTTCATGATAGTTATGTGGAAAACCTTCAGAAGGACAATTATCAATTATTTTAGAGGTATAAGTACCTGATAAATAATATAGCTCAGATAAGGTAAATATTGGCTTCACGTGTGGCTAGTTTCTTATCTTTCACCCTTAGTAGACATTTCTTCTTGATCATAGCACTCTTGACCAATGGCCTGAAATTCTGCTCTAGAAACCTTCTTAACACAACACTCTCTATAGCTATGTTGGACAGACACAAGAATTAAAACCTATTTGACACCCCTGATCTAGTGAAACTTTCCTAATGATGCTTACTCCTTATCCAATAACACAGTTGATCAGCTGCATAACTAAATCTAGTATATAAGACCCTTCAGTCAAAGCCTGTTATATTTTATGTACCATCTTTTAGTTTCAAAAACCTCACTTGTTTAGATTTAATGTGAGTTAATATATGAATGTGGGTAACAACTGCCAAATGTTAAAAATATGACAGATTTGATTCTAAAAATCTACAGTGCAAATGGTAAGACTTAACCTTTATTTTTGTTTATCTTAGATCATTTTAATGTGCTCATGCCCTCATATTTCCAAAGAGCATTAAAGAGACTCATGTCTAACAAATTGTTCTCATTTAAGTAACTTTTATATTTTAATCTTGTAAAACCTTGAAGATATTTAAAACCCAGACTCAATCATCACTCTCACGTATCTACCTGAAATTGTGGTTGAGTACAGCAGCAACTGACTAACTGGTTGTCAAATCTGTTTCATCTTTCTCACAGCTAATCAGTCCAGTGCCACTGGATGTTCCAGTCCACTACAAGAAGTTAGCACCAGAGTGTAAACCAACAAAGAGTTTTCTTCTTCAAGGAAGTTGCTACTGAACTTAGCAGTGTCCTGAACTCAGCAATACAGTTGACTGTCATCCCAGAACAAGTTCCTTATCATCTCAAAAATCAGTAACAAATAGTTTATAGATGGGAAGTGAGTCCATCAACTAAAGTTTGAGTACCATTGACCTAGACTACAGTCACCCTTGCTGTACATTCTAACCCTTAGAACATGGTGGAAATGAGGTCCATCACTTCCAGGGCTACCGAGATCCAGGCTGTGCTGTGTTCCATGCTCCTCATTGTGCGGTGATTCTGGAAGCCATATGGTTGAAGATGGTAGAGTATGTCAAAAGCCTGGGTCCCAAAATTTTCCCCAGAGTCATTCTTATTAGACATTATAAGTGCACAAATTGGGAGGAACATCTATTATAACAAGTAGTGTTACTTTAACTATTTGATTGCATAATATAATGCTGTCTAGACATTATGATCTTCAATCAGAAATCATCCACTTTACATTTCAATTAACTTTATTTTTAATTATTTTCTCATTTTCAAAAAAACATATACCACAGTTTAATAAATTAAGTTAAAATTTTAAACATTTTATTACTCATGACTATCAGATTTTATGTTAGTTTTTAAGCCCAACTTAAGCCTTTCATTTTTCTCAAGAAGTTCTTGCCTGGCAATTTGCAATTGGAACAAACCAATTATAAATGGTTTGATTTGGGTGGATGTCCATGTTACTTTTTTTCCCAAGGTCATCTGAACTTAGGTCCAATGTGTGAAGAGACTGAATCTATCTCCACCACCTAGAATATACTGGGCTCTGGATAACTGCCTAATGAATGAATGGTGGAATGAATACTGTCATTTTTCACACAGGCATTATCAGCTCATCATTCCATATTGGGAATATATCCTTTAATTTACAGATATATACCTTCATTTTTATACTTAATACCGACATTTGCATTTGCCTTAAATAATTTGCCACATCATTTCCTGCTATTAGACCTCCCATGCAGAGCAGATAGAAAGCCCTCTTCATTCTGAAAGTTGTACCTCTTAGTCATAGTACACACAATAAGAAAAACCAACATTTATTAAACATCTACTGTTTGCAAGATGGGTCCTTGCAAACTAGTGTCATTAATCCTCATAATGACTGTACCAAGTAGGCATTATTGTGACCATGTTGCAGATGAGAAAAGCAAGCATTGCAGAAGGGACCTTGTTCTAATTCACAATACAAGTAAAGAGCTGTGATTTGTATTTTCTACCATCTCATTCTACCAATCACATTAAATGACATAATTTATACACTTCTACGTCTTTATATTGATTTTGCTGTACATGTTATTTGTTGTTAACCTACTTGATTCCACTATTCAACCCCAGTAGGACAGGCTACTTTCATGTTTCTTCCATATGATGGATATTTCCTCTTTAGCAGAGGAAACCAGGTGTGTCCTAAGACTTGCTATAGAGCCCCTGTTTACCAGCTGGGATAGGGTATGAATATAATCTCTGGATGAGCCAGTAATTCTGTTTGTGATAGGTCCAACCTCTCAGGCAATGCAGCAGTTTGAAATTATTTTGTGATTCCCAAAAAGAGAAAGATTATGTTTGTGAACTAATACATTCCTGTGGTGAGAAATTCTTTCAATTGGACTACATCAGTGAGACTCAGGTTGGGTCTCTGCCCTCTTGATGGGTCTGATAAAAACAGAGATACAGAAAAAGGGAGCCAACATATTGACACTTAAATGTGATAAAAATGGACTCCAGTTTTGCCTAGAGCTGAGCTGCATGGAGAGAAGCCCCTGAGAGGCTCAAAGAGCTGAGGCCCAGAGAGAGATGGGCCATATGCCTGATACCTTGCAAGTGAACTTGGGAATAAAGTGGAGCAGCAGAGATTGATAGAAGAGGCCCGGTAAGAGAGAAGCCCTATGCCTGGTTGGCCTCAGCTGAGCTCCAGAAAACAGTAGATTCTGGAGGGGAAGGTAGAGTCCTTGGCAGCAATTGGTGGCCATTTTGCTTCACCACCTGGCAGCTGACTTTGGTGAGAAAGTATCTCTGCTGATGTCTTGTTTGGACATTTCACAGTCTTGGAACTGTAAAATTCTACCCCAAACAGCTCCCCATTATAAAAGCCAACACATTTATGGTACTTTGCATCAACAGCCCTTTGGCAAACTAAAACAGGCACAAAGAAGACTGAAGTCCTAGGTAGTTTCCCAGCTTCCAGCTTACCTCCCATTCTCTTAGCAGAATACGTGATTATGAATGTGGACTCTAGAGCTAAGCAGAACTGGGTTCTGAGCCTAGATGTTCCATTTACTGGCCACGTGCCCTTGAACCTGTTTCAGAACCTCTGTGGTCATCAGTTTCCTCAGCTATGTATTTCATGGAATGGATGTGAAGATTAAATTAAAAATTGCATTTAAACCAGTTAAAACAGTGACGGGCAAATAATAAATGCTAAATGAATAACAGTTATTATTGACTAGAGTTCTTTTTTCTAATTTCTAGTTTTACATCTTTGATTCTTTCTCTGGAAACTGCCCTATTCCTTAGGAAGAAGAGTATGGTAGTAATTTTCATCATTTCCTGTTTGAATAAAACATGGAACGTGGGATTAAAATCTGCTTAATCATAAAATAGAGAAGAAACCAAACAGAAGAAATACTAAAGTATGTGATAGGAATCTTTTAGAGTGATTTATATAGCATGTGAATTTTTATAGCATATCACAAACATCTACTGAACCTAACGAGTATGAAAAAAGCAGGAGAATTAACAATTGTTTTTAAAAGTGTTATATAAACTAAACAATAGTTATGGGACTCTGGCTTAGGAGTAGCTCAGACAAAACAAGATCTACCACCTAAACCTTTAACAAAATGTATTTCAATGTTCCTACTTTTCATTTAAAAATTACTTTTTATTACTTTCTCTTATAAAAATTTTAAGATATTATAAGATTTAAAAATATTTAATTACTTTTTAACCTTTCTTTTGAATGGTTTCATCAGTTAAGAAGATTGAATATTATTTAAAGTCATTCTTGCTAATGACATTTTAGGTAACTCTCCCAACATGCTGCAAATCCATGTTAAGACATAGAAACAAAAGAGAAAGAAACTGCTCTCCAAAACTGCCTATACAATAACAAAACAAAGCAAAACAAAAATCCGACAAGAAGCAAAGCAACGTCAAAAACTTGCAGTTGGCAAGGTAGTAGCATTTAAACAGCATCCACCCAATGAAATGCTTCATAAAAAAAACATTTTTAAACAATAAATTCTGTCATATTGAGAAGATAATCCCAAAGAGTTTCCTGTCTCCTCCACATTGCAGGACTTTGTGTTCTCTAGTGTGGGAGGAAAAAGTCAAACAGGAATTTCGTTTTTAAGGTTAAGCATGTCTAAATACAAACCAAATTTTTAAAAATTAACATGAAAAATATTGGAATTCATCAACTCACCAGGTATTTAGTGCATGTATGAAATTTACCCTTCCAAAACCGAAAACAAAGTAATATATTTATATACATCATCAAAAATTTTTATAGAGCATATTTGGCATGACTGTAAGATCATTTTAATATGCAGATAACTTTTATTGGAATGCAAAGTAAATTCATTTGGAATAACACAAAAAAACTTGAAGAAAATACCACCCATAACCATACCTATATGTCTTTCTAGTCTTTTTTATATGTACACTTGAAAAATTTGAGATTGCAAATTCTTATATAAACAGTTTTGCACCATGCCTTTTTACACTTACCATATTATTTATACTTTCAAAACCATTAAATATTATTTATAAAAATAATTTAATGGCTACATAGCATTCCAACGTATAGATGGGTGTCACATAATTTGTTTTCTAATATAGAATATTAGACATAACTCCATTTTTGATATTATAATTATTTGTATTCCAGATATCTTTATTTCTCACTTTTATTGACATTACAGACTATTTTTTCAGGAAAAATTCTGGTAAGTATGATTATTGGTCCCAAATGGAATGAATGAACATCACTGACATTTCTTTGATTGTAAGTGAGGTTGGATTTTTTTTTAATACCCTTTGTATTCTTTATATCATCAAATCATTGCTTGTGACTTTGATTCCTTTTTCTTTTCAAATTGTGTGTTTAAAGTTACATGTATTAAGGCTTTTAATACTAATTTCATATTAGTTGCAAATATTTCTCTATTTTTACTTCCTAATTTCACTTATAATTTCTGTATTTCAGACACAGTCACTTCATGTTTGTTGATATTATCTTTTATTATTTCTTCCATTAGTTTAAGCTAAAAAAAGCCCTTAGAAATCAGATATTCATATTATTTTTTTGGTATTTAAGTATTTTCTTAATCTGAAATATATTTGTAATTATGATATGCAGTATAGATTTAATTTTTTCAAATATCTATTCATTCCCCTGATATTATTTATTGCTGCATCTGTCTATTCATCATTGGTTTTCAATTTTATTTTTATATTACAATAAATGCATATATCCATATCTAGATATAGATCAATATGC
Source organism: Tolypeutes matacus (assembly GCA_026826555.1). Classification (NCBI taxonomy): domain Eukaryota; kingdom Metazoa; phylum Chordata; class Mammalia; order Cingulata; family Chlamyphoridae; genus Tolypeutes; species Tolypeutes matacus. Next base: position 6,553,226 of record JAKSZT010053769.1, read on the forward strand.
ATAGAAAAAATTATGTTTTCAACATAATTTCTTGTTCCACTGATCTGACTGTCTATTTTTGCCCCAGAACCACACAGCTTTATTTACTGTAGCTTTAAAATATATTTTAATATCCCTCCATTTGTTCTATTTTTTCAAGACTTTCTTAGATATTTTTCCTGTCTATTTTTTAAATGAATGTTAAAAGCATTTCATCAAATATCCTATTAGTGTTATGATTGGATTTGTGTGAAGTTTCATAAACTTTTGCTAGACTGTGAGCCTTTGAAATGTTTAGTTTTACCATCCCAGAAAATTGCATGTTAATCTATTGATTCATGTCTTGTATTAAATTTATTCATTTGAACAATAATAACAAGCATTTATACATCACATAACATGTGCTATTAATATATATTACCTTAATTATTGTATTTATCACAACAATCTATGAAATTAACACGTATCCTCCTATATTTATCCCTAATTTAACCCTTGGGAAAACTGAGGCTCCAAAATGGTAAGTGATTGTTGATAATCATACAGCTAGCATGTGACAAAGCTGAGATTTTTTTCACACAAGTAAAGAGAATGAACTAGTACCCAAAAAATTACCCACAAAGAAAAGCCCAGGCCCAGAGGGCTTTTTTGCTGAATTCTGCCAGACAGTTAAAGAAGAATTAATACCAGTTCTTCCCAAACTCTTCCAAAACATAGAGGAGGGGGGCACACTTCCCAACTCATTCTATGAGGCCAGTATTACCCTGTGCTAGGGACTAAATAATGTTCTCCACAAAGACATATTCAAGTTCTAACCCTGGTCCTGTGGATGTGAACCCATTTGTAAATAGGATGGTTAAAGATGTTATGAGTTAAGGTAAAGACAAACTGCGTCAGGACGGGCCTTAATCCAACTGGTGTTCTTACAAGCAGAAGAAATGGACACCAGGAGGAGACGGAAGGAGACATGTAATGGAGGCAGAGACTAAGTTATGGTTCGCCAGCAAGCCACCACCAGAATGCTATGAACTTCAGAGAAAGCATGCCTTGCCAACACCTTGATTTTGGACTTCTAGCCTCCAAAACTATGAGACAATAAATTCCTGTTATTTAAGGCAACCAGTCTGTGCTACTTGTTCATAGCAGCCTTGGCAAGCTAAGGCATGCTTCTATCAAAACCAGACAAGGACCTCACAAGAAAAGAAAACTACAGACCAATATTTCTTGTGAATATGGATGTAAAAATCCCCAACAAAGTACTAGCATTATGAATTCATCAACATATTAAAAGAAGTATATACCATGACAGAGTGAGATTGTGATTATTGCACTTATTTGTGAAAATATTAAAACCCATTGATTTATACAGTATGCTCCAATAAAGCTGTGAAAAATATCTACTTTTCAACATATCAGTTGTAGAATTGAACAATCTTTGGAAAATGTGAAAGAGCATATGGGCAAATAGTTTTCCCTTTGAAGCCTTATGTTAATAATACCTCTGCTTCTGATTAATTTACATGGGATTCATCAACGTGGTTTCTAAAGAGGCATTTGATGACTAAGGGGACTGATAAACCCTTTATTTGGTGAACTTTGGTTGGATGTTTTTCTTTTTTCCCTTTGAACCATGATGTTGTGCTTCACAACATTAGTTTCAACTTAGTTCTGGAAAGGTTCATTTCCAGTTCCAAACTGAGATCTCAGGAATTTTAAAGGAGCCCCGCATTTTGTAAAAATGCGGAACATATTATTTCCTCTGATTTGAATGATGAAGCTGATTACATGTGACACTGATGAGTAAGATAGCGAGTTCAAATGCCTAGAGTTTTAGCCATATGTAAAGAAACACATAGCACCCAGGACATGTTTTGTACAAGTTCTCTTTCCTGTTGCACTGGGGCAAAAGGGGCTGCCACACAGGTTCTGCCTAGAAGAGGCAGGAGGGACAGTCACCATTAGCTTCTTCTAGCTTACTCTCTGTGGTCCTCTGCTAGCCCCCTCATACCAACTATGTCTGTTGGGGCATAATAAATATGAAATTTACTGTGGAAGAGGGACAGCAAATTTGGTGGTCCACAGAAAAGAAAAAAAATTAGTTATTAATCTGACTTTTAATTGTAGAATTGAAGTGTGCAGAGACACTAAAATAGAGAAATTTAGGAGCCACTGGCTCCCTCAAATCCCCAAGATTGATCGGGAAGCAGCTGTGGTTCAATTGGTTGGGCTCCCGATTACCATATGGGAGGCCCCAGGTTCAATTCCCGGGGCCTCCTGGTGAAGGCAAGCTGGCCTGTGCAACGCGGTGAGCTGACGCAACAAAGGGAGACAAGAAGACACAGAAAAATGCACAGCAAATGGACACAGAGAGCACAAGCAGCAAGGGGGGGGGGCATAAATAAATAAATAAAAATAAAATCTTAAAAAAAAAAAAATCCCCAAGATTGAAATCACTGAACACATTCTGTTGAATAACTCCATGTGAAGTGTACCACCAGGCATTTCTGGGAGTAGCAAGTATGGTATTGTCTTCAGGAAGTATAGTTATATGCTAATTGCCCTCAACCTGAAAAGTTTACTCTGCTACCTAGGTTTTGCAGCACAGTAAACTTTTTCCACCTGTTTGGCTTTTGAGTATGTTGTTTGGAAGCATTTACGTATCAAGGGTTTTGCCTAAGGGATTATCATCACTGTTATAAAATGATATGCAAGATATAGTGCATAGCCTACATTTTTCTACTCTTCTATGTCTATACCCAATGGCAGCAATTGCAAAACTCTGCAAAAATTAGCCAAGATGTTTCATTTTTAAACGGAATCAGAAACTGGCTTCCTAGTGACTGTGCAGTTGGTAACCAACAAAGATAGGTTTTTATGCTGTTGTTACTGTTAGCTTTAAAACCTTTAGTAGCCAGTAAAGTTTAAAAAAAAAAAAAGTTTGAAAATAATTTAATAATCCCTGGGTGGCTCAAACTGGAACAAGGAGGTAGGATTTCAGTAATGTCTTAAGTGTAGCACCCTGGAATGAGCTAATGTAACCTCATAAAAAAGACTTGCGGGTTAATTCTCGGTCCCAGATGTCAGGGGGGTGGCCCGGCCAAGTCCCTTCTCTGACCCAAGAGAAATCTTTTCCCCCATTGCTGGGGAATGGCAGGCCTTATCCCAATGCTCATGGCCTTAGCTGCCACTGAGATGTCACTGCGCGTAAACCAGGTTGACAGCAGAGAGGGAAGGAGGAGAGGGGGAAACCATTTCAGGCAACAAATATTATTTGGAAATAGAGGTCTAACCTGCTACCCTCACTGCATACACACATACTTACACACATTTACATACTTTTGAGTGTGTCTGGGAAAGGATCTAAAAGTGTAGACAAGGCCAATAAATTCCGATTTGGGTAGCAAGTTTGTGCTGCAGCCATGTAGGCTTTAGGCCAGAGGTTCTTCACCAGGGGTTCCATGGACCCAAAGATTTCAGGGAGTCCATGAGCTTGGATTGAAAATTCAAAAAAAAAACATTATTCTTGTGGGGACATGTTGGTATGGGTGTGATATATTTATTAAATAATACATAGTATAGTGTGGACTTAGTAAGGGGTCTGTGGTTTTCACTTGACTGGCAAAGGGGTCTGTGGAACAAAAAAGGTTAAGAACTCCTGCTTTAGACTGAAACCTGAGGAACTCTCAGCTTCAAATAAGTATAGAACTGGAAAGAAGGAAAAAGTTCAGAGAAAAAGCTTTTCTTCCTTTCCACAAAAGCCAAGGGTGCATTTTTTCATGTGTTCTGTGATGATAATAATAACCACAATAACAAGACTGAACAGTTAATAGGGAGTTTGAGGTGCCAGATACTGGTCTAAGCCCTCTACATAGGTAATCCCTTTTAATCTGCACAGGCTCATGACATAGGTGTTATTATTACCCCCCTTAACAAATGTGAAAGCTGAGTGTAGAGGTTGAATGCCTTGTAGGACATCACATTATTGAGCTGGCACAGAGGAGATTTGAACCAAAGGAAGTCACATTGGAGGCCAAGAGTGTCACTGATGTGTGATCCCGGAAGGGGGCCCCAGGGCAAGTGAACAAGACATAGGGCCTTCAGATTCAGTTCAACTCACCAACTATTGAAAGCCTCCTATCTACAGTGAGAATCACAGACCCCAAATATATTTTTCTACTCCATATTAAAATGCAATCAAGAGAATTAAATAGGAGGGGAAAAGAAAACTTACTTTACCAACTTTAGTTTTAGAATTTATTATGCTTATGACTGGAAAGAAAGGCTTTCAGTCATATATACAATATTTAATTTATAAAGCTTTAAAAATGGGTGACATTGTGGAACTGCAGAGTGATAGAAATTTTATGAAGATACTTGAGTGGTCCTATATTAAGTAACATAAAGTTAAAAGGAAGAAACAAGTGTCCCTGCTAAAGAGTCATAACAGAGTAACTGCTTAAGGAAAATCCATCATATGATTTAAACAACTCCTCTAGAGGACAGGGAGGGGTATGAAGACACAGTAATATTTAAAATATTAAAAATTCCTCCTAGAGCCTTGAGAACAACTGCAGCTTTAGCAATGTGGGCACCAAGCCCAAAATTGCCAAATCGCCTTGGGGATAAAGACATTTAACTGTGTTTCTGATTGGATAGCAAACAGACAGCTTTCTTCTTCTCTTGCCTCCCCTGTAATAAACAGTCAAATATGCTCCATGTGAAAATATTGCATTTGGACTTTGAGACCATCTGCTGACACTGCAGATCTGAAATGGGCTGACTCATGGGTCTTGTGAATTTTTTCTTCATTGTTCTGAGTAATCAGGTTAGTTGAAGTCAAGTTATGGAAAAAACCATTGAGAAAAGACGGATGCTTTTTTCAGAAAATACCACCCAGCTTTCAATTACACAAGCTGTATTAAGATCAACAAAGCCAACATTTTATTTGACTTTGTTGAGGAAAAGAGGAGCATTCTGACAATTTTTTACCTTTCAAAAAAAGCAAGATATCTGAAAATTTTATCAGGTTACAATTAGTTGCATCTACCCCCCCACACACTAGAGTGACCATGTAGACTTAGAGACAGAGTCAGGTAGGGGGGAGCGGGGATCATGGGCTTTGTACCTGACAGACTTAAACTGAGATCCGGGCTCTGTTATATAATGTGGAATCCTATGTAAATTATTCAACATCGTTGAGCTTTATTTCTTTATTTATAAAATGGGAAATATTTATGTGCACACATATGTATATACATACATACATCTACATATAAATAGATATAGGTATCACACTGTGAGTTATTTTAAGTATTAGTGACAATGTGTATATGCCCAGTAGGGCAAATACACTAATTCATAAACAACCAATTGCTCTCTGATGAATGGATTTGCTCCTAGGTATGGTTAGTAACCAAGAAGTTCTTTTACCTGTCTGCGACTGCTCCCAGAGTGCTTGAAGGGTTTATAATGAACTTCTTTAGCAGTTCTCTGGTCTCATAGGAAACCCAGATACTTTTTAGACTTCTTGCAATATAAAGACAAGATGCGATGGAGTGTAATTCGGAGTCCCAAATTCTCGGCGCCTAATGTCTTACAACTCTATTATTTATTTATCAAATATATACTTCACTTTCATTGATGCAGAAGTGACAGAAACAGATATTGTCCTGCCCCCAGAGTGAAGGTGAGAGGCGTTGAGCTACTTGGTTGGGAAGCAAGAAACAAAGGCTATGCGGAAATATAAGGCTGAGTTCTAGATACAGCCATGGAGGGTTTGTAGGATTGATCTAAGAAAGAACAACCACTTGAAGTAGCTATCCCCCTATATGATGCAAATATTGGGGTTTTTGTTTTGTTTTTCTGTCAAGTCTTTTCACTTCTTATTTCAATTAAGTTTTGCTTAATTACCCCGGTGAAGCTTGCCTTTTTTTTTTCAGGCTTGCTTTTTTTTTTTTTTTTTTTTTATTGTGGGTAAAAATCAAAATTTTCACAATATATACCAACATTTGCAAAATGATATATAAATATATATGCATATATGTGCATTTGCTTACAAAAATGTTATTTATGTATATATATAAATATATTTTAAGAGGTGCTTATTTTCCAAAAGTCTTGCCAATATATCTCTCAGGAATCCCACCCATAATTGTCAGGACTTCCCATCAAATATGTTTTAGCTGTTCCATGGTGGGCACTGAGGGAAATGATTTCTCCCTTAAGATATTTGAGGCAGAATTTTTTCAATACTCCTCAGACAAAAAAGCGTTCCGACGTAAAAAGAGAGCCATTCAGCTCATGTGTCTTTTCTGACAGCTATATTTCAGCTTATATGACTTCAGCTCATAACAAGGATATGGAATTATAAACATTATTTAACATTTATAAAAGATCCTCTGGGGGGCGGATGTGGTTCAAATGGTTGACCGTCCGTCTGCCATATGGAGGGACCTGGGTTTGATCTCCGGGACCTCCCAGTAAAATAAAATATATATATATAGAAGGCACATGGGCTGCCAGGCTCTGTGTGCCGGTGAGCCACCAGGCCCTGGGAGCCATGCAGCAAGATGATGACGTAACAGGAGAGAGACGTAGGGGAGAGACAAGATGAGACGATCTGAAAGCTCTGAAAACCAGGAACCGAGGTGGCGCAGGTGGCATAACACTTCTCTCCTACATTGGAGGTCTCCAGGATTGAAGACTGGAGGAGGAGCATGAGAAGAGATGGCAGGAAACAGACACAGAGAATTGTCCAGCGAATGGACACAAAACAGCAAATGGGGAAGGGGGGGTGGTTAAAATGGATAAAGTAAATAAATAAATCTTTAAAAAAAAAATCCTCAGTCATAATCCTCTGGGGCCAAAGCCGTGGCTTTCCTACACCTTCCCCTTGTTTTTTCCTTTTTGGGCAGAAAGGTGAGGTATTGGACAGTACTAGGCCTCCACATACCTTCTTTACAAAAGAGAGATATTCTCTTTGCCTCCCTGACTGCCTGAGATCAGCTACCATCACGAAGTACAGGCTAACTATGCGGACCAGGAAGTTCCCGACAATCGACTACTAGAGAGGAAACAAATGGTCATTGGTGTCCTTCACCCTAGGAAGGCAACAGTACCTAACACAGAAATTTGGGAGAAACTGGCCAAAATGTACAAGACCTCACCAGATGACATCTTTATATTTGGATGCAGAACACATTTTGGTGGTAGAAAGACAACTGGTTTCAGCATGATTTATGATTCCTTGGATTATGAAAAGAAAAATGAACCCAAACACAGACTTCCAAGACATGGCCTGTATGAGAAGAAAAAGACCTCAAGAAAACAGCAAGAGGAATGCAAGAACAGAATGAAGAATGTCAGGGGTGCTGCAATGGCCAATGTTGGTGCTGGCCAAAAAAATGGGGGGTGGGGATGGGCGGGGAATAAAGATTCTACAGTGACTTGATTGTGATTGTGCAGATTTTTTTACCAGAAGATTAATAAAACCATGAAAACTTTGAAAAAAGAGGAATATTCTTTCTTCTGTGCAATACTCTATTTTCAGTTAAACCATTCTGAATAAGTTTACATTTCCACTCAAAATACATTTATAAATTACTTCTCAATTTCTCATTCCTTTCTATGTCTCACTCATCTCTCCTGTACCATTAAAAAAAGAAAGAGAGAGAGGAAGTAACAGCTTACTACACAATATCTATCAGGAGGAAATTGTTTGAGATGGTATCAGTTAGCTCTTTCGCGTTGATATATCAGAGTTTAACAGAAAATGGAAAGGCTGGACCAACAAAGCAGGGCATACCTTACAAGCCCCCACTTCCACATCCACTGTCTTTTTTATTCTATTGGCTGAAGTTCAACAGTGTTCCCAAATGTCTTCAATTAATCTATCAGTTAGCAATTCCCCATTTGTGACCCTCTATTTTTGGTGGATGAAAGAACTCCAAGATCTTTTTTTTGCAAAGATTAACTCTGTAAAAATGTTTGCAAAGAGGTAATGAAATGAAACACTGTGCATGCACTTATACAGTCTGTACCACACACACAGGGCCATACAGTTATCAGAATAGTGTGTTTGTTAAGTGCTTTATATTTCTAAAGTTCCTTCCTAATCATTATCTTGTGTACTCCTCAGGACAACTGTTTCACTGAGTAGGCAGTTATTGTCCTGATCTTGCAGATTTTCAAGATGCGGGACTAGTGGCAGAAATGTTAACTGACTCAGTCAACAGATAGCTTGACCTAGAACCCAGCTTTCCTGTTTTCAATCCAGTGCATTCCATTACATACAGGTACATAAATGCTGTGCTTATTTGCACACGTTTGGCCTTAATGAGGATTTGAATACATTATTTTTTTAATCTGATAGTTAGGTTGAATTTCCTGATCAATCAAATAAAAAGTTACACTGGCTATATATGCAACCATGGCCCTAGAGGCTGTAGTATCTGGGACACAGGTGTGCTTTGTTATGTCAGTAGGATTCAAGGCAATTATGGTTCTCTTTCTCCTGTCACCTATTTAGCACACAGCAAGGCTGGCCTGTTTGAGAATCCTCATCTGATCCTTGATTGCATTACAATATATGATCAAAAGACTCCACCTCAATGTGCATGATTGTGCTGCTTGCTAAACTCAATGGCAATTTATTTAAATATGATACTCTGCAGGAGAACTCCTTCAAAGAAAAGGCACAACAGGCAGTTTATCATTTCCATGCGAAGCATTTGGAGTTATTGCCTCTTGAAAGCATTGGGGGAAACAAGGATAATGCTGGTGGAAGAGTTAAAATGTGATATGATCATAAGCTCTGCTCTCTATGCACAATGCTAGTTATGTCCTAGAGTTAATAGCTTGGTGGTCCCTTCTTAACACAAATCAGTCTTCCAAACAGAGGAAAGGGATGGGCGTGGGTGGTAAGGAAATTTGGAGCATGGATTCTAGACAATAATGCATCTGAGATCATCGAGTGATGCAAGCACATTACTATTCAGTGAGTGGCAGAGTGCGGCTAATTCACTAAAAAGCTAACTCGGGCAAATATAAATTAAAGCATGTGCACTATTGGATTGTAAAAAAAAAATAAGAGCAATTAGCACTGCAGAATGTGCACATCTGCAATAATCCTGTTTGATGCATCTTCTATTAATTAATTTTATTGGGAGAAAAAATTCAGGTCAACAGAAGGAAATGCACAGCTTTGGCCACTACAAAGCATTTCCAAACATTGACTAAGTTTGCCATGTAAATGTGTCAAATGTCCTCCATTAAGACCAGAATTGAAAAAAAGCACACTGCCTTTTATTTATAAAGCTGTGATTTTTAAGTTTAAGAAATTAATTTTTAGAAGTGTGTTAATGACAACTTTTGTTTGTGTACTCATTTTTTCTCCCTGGAAACCTGCTTCCTATTTACAGGAAACTTATAGGAAATTTTGTGCTAAGAAGTAGGTTGAGTAATTCCATTTCTTTACACATGAACGGCACCCCAATCAACTCTGTGATTTGGTATATGTAATATGAAGACCTAAAAGTATGCTCTTGAATATGGAAATGCTTCATTTGTATAATCATTATTCAACAATGTGGTTTATACATTTCTGTGTTCAAAGACAGAAAACAAGATTTTAGGTCTAAACTAATATACACAGATTCATTCAGTGTGGAAATAATTTCTAAATTGCAGGAACTAATCCTTTCCAAAGTAGAAAAGTACAATTTAACTTTTAGCCTAATAGGTTGTTAAATATATCTCACTAAATGTCTGTCATTTTAACAGTATTTTCTGAAATCTCCTGTATAGACAGGAAAATTATCAGTTTCTAATACATTGATTTGTATATTCAGAAAGGGATATTTCTTAAATATATCATACATTGTGTCCCATTTTTATAACCAATTTGCTCTGAAAACAGGATAGGGCTCCTTTTCAATAATTAAAAAAAAATATTTGGGGAGATAATATCCATGTCAAAAACCAGAAATTATTATTTTCTTAATCAAAATTGGAAGCAGTCCACGTTTTCTAAATCATATAAATTCACCTTTTGCTTTCAGATTCCAAATGTGGTGCTTTCTTTAAATAACTGTACTTTGGGTTATACCTTTCTTTTCATTTAAAAAGAAAACAATCAACATGGTTGTAAATTAAGTAATACATTAATTTGTCAATTAATTAACATTGTTTAGTTATTTTTATAAAGCTCCAGGTCAGCAGATACACTTTGAAAAGTATACTATCACTGCTATGTGCTGATGTACCTTAAATAATAACATCAAGATTATATCTATAATGCAACAACTGTCAGCCTTTCTATTTGTATAGAGCACAAAAATATAAAGTATTGTATTCAATTCAATAAGACCTTTTGATATAAATTAAGCTTAATTATGATAAATTAGGTATTCAACAATTTCTTAAAAATACAACCACGTTTAAGGTAGATGTTCTCATTAAAATTCAAAATATATTTTCAGCACTAAGTATTTGATATTAAAATGGAAGCAATAAAAACTAAGTTTTTGAGGAAAAGTGTTATGCAATTTAAATAAATTAAATATAATGTAATAACAAATCAGAGTATACATTTTCATCAATAGAAATTTATTCTCTTGACATAATTACAGATATGTAACTTATGAATTTCAGTTTCTATATGAATATATGTAAGACAATGTTTGAAAAACAACACTTAAAAAATAAATTCTCTTCAACTTTTGTCTTCTGTGTTAGGTACATAAAAGAGACTTTATTTCCTGAGACCTAATCTGTGGACATCCTGAATCTCTGGCCTCTTAATGGAGATTTTTTTTTTTTAAATAGATGGAAAGCATTGCTTCTCCCGCATACCATATGCACAGACTGTGAAAGTGAATATTATTTCTAAAAACTCATTTGAGAACTTCATTTTTGTTAAGTCCATACTGTTAAAAACATCTACACCACAGATCAAAATCTACAAAGTCATTTTAGAAGTCTTTTGAGTTGACAACTTTAAGTCTATGTATTAAGAGTAGACAAGAATTGGTGTTTATGAAGAGCATTATTTTGTATTAAGAAAGTGTTATTATCAGTATCTCAGAAAAACTGCACTAACCATGTGTGCCCTTTACGACATCAAACTGGCAATACTGTTCTTTATTTTTACATGTTTGTGGGCTAGGTACTACCTGTCATTCTTCCTAAGTCCTCGACTCTCGAGGACACAGAGCCAGATCAGAGCTTCCGCATTAACTCTCAATTTCCTGGCTTTTCGGCAGACCCATAATGTTTCTTTAACTTTGGTTTTTTTGTGGTTTAATATTTCTAAAAGCAGTAAATTATTTCCAGCGTATGTAAAAAAGACAAATTTCTTTGTGGTTGGTGACCACAAAACAAAACAAGAAACAGAAACACTCCATAGTATACGACCTAGGAAAAGTTTTGAGTTTTAAACCCTTACTTTGATGTCATTCGTGAAAAAGAAGAATTGTGAGCTAATACTTTAAAGAAGCCTTGCAGGCAATATACATTGCTGTATCTATCATCTCCATCCTCAATAATGAGTTATGAAAACACACACATTGTCTCTCGTACACATATAACACAGCTATGAGCTGGTGAATAAGATTAATATTGACCCATAAAGATATAAGTAAGAAGACGACTGAATCTTCATCTTTAATTCAAGGGATTAATAAGAAATATTTTCTTTAAAGTAAAACTATTAACAAATTACTTTTAATAGCAATAAGATGTTATTGATTTATCACTCTTTTTGTATTTGCTCCCAGACTCAAGTTTCTGCTTTTGTTTTAACTACAGATACCTGAGGTTCAGAATGAGTTTTTGGACTTCTAAAATAACTTGCTTTCCTTTTACAACTTTGAAGTTATAATCCAGAAAGACACAAAATTTTAATACATCCTAAAGATTGAAAATTAGGTATCTGACAGAAAAAAAATTCTTGACAAGTCGATTTAGAATAGTCATTTTAAATTGTATTTTCTAAAAGCATCTTTGGAGATTTAAGATCATAGAATGACAGAATGATAATGCTTAGTGACATAATCCATTATCCCTAATCCAAATTTAGAGAACCTGATGCCCATTTCAGTGACTCGACTAAATGGCTTAGTTAATAAGTGTCAGAGCTTGGACTAGACTTGTTCTTTTTCCCTATATACTGCAAACTACCCCAACTTCATGTTAGAAGTGGTATTTTTATTTAGGGCAAAATGAATAATGCAAAAGGATGCCATAACTTCAAAACAAAGACATGCAGCCAATGAGAAGGGCAACATAAAGAGTTTGATTACTGTATGAAAGAAAAAGAAGAGCAAAAGCCATGTTAGATTATCTAATAAAGCAGTAAAGATTTGTAAGCATGCTTCATTTTTTCATGTTGCTAAACCTTCACCTTTTTCTCAAACTTGATCTCATCTGTAGAGAGAGCACAAAGCCATAGAGGTTTTGTGGAAGAGAGAGATGAATAATGACAATATGCAGTATAGATTCTAGGCTCTTGAACTCAGGGAAAACTTAATTATTGAGTTATTAATTTTTTTTCATCAGTGCTCCTGTTTGTTTATGCATATTTCTTCTGGAGTAGATCAAAACTAAGTTGAGAACCGAGATGGTATGCACAGATTATAAAATGGGCATATGGCATATCAATTCAAGATTTCTACCCCCTGTTATGGCAAAACCAATGATATATATGGAACAGCTTTTACTAAATTTTCTAAATAATCTACCTTGGATCTGAGAAGTTCTAAGCTTAGAAAAATAGGAAGACAGAGATCCAGGATTTTCAAAAATAAATAACTGCCAGTAGGATGGCCTAATGATAGTGACAGCTTCGATATGTATGATAATAGAATTGTTCCTGGGGTGCAACTTTTTTACTAGCTTTGTGTACTAATCCTTGACTACAAAAGATATGTTCCAATTTAAAAGCTCAAATGGAAGATGAAATAATGGAAAGGAATACAAAGGCATGATAAATTATTTTGCTTCAAATGTATAAGTACTCTCAGATGAAAATGACAGTAACCTTTATTATCAAGTATGAGGTCCTTGCTATTATATATAACTTCTGTTAGCTCCTTTGACTGGAAGAAAATATAGAAGGTACTTTATGTTCAAAAGCAGAATTGGGATTCCTGCCGCAAACTTGATGATGAGTTTTAAAACTAAAAAGTAAATTAAGACGTGGTATCCCAAGAGGATACTGAAACATAAATGTAAAATGGAATAACCAAGGAGGAATAATCCAGATTTCAGGGCACTTTAGCCTAATAAACCTGTTGAAGCAAATGACCACTTTTGGAGATAATTAGGCAAAACAAATTTCCAGAAAAGACAAAATACTCATAAGATAAAAATTAAAAATCTATTCAAAGTTTTAAAATGTGAAAATAGCTTAAAGAATATATATAGAGAGAGATTTAGGCATATAACATTATATCTTTGCTCCTTGGTTGAGGTCAACCCATTATCTTTCACTTAAAAGGTACAGAACTTAAAAATCACACTTGGAATTTTGGTGTGCAAGAGATCTTCCTTTTATATTTTAGACCTTTTAATTTGACTAGAAGCTGTGTGCTTTTTTAGAGAAGTAAGGCCCAAATATCTTTCTATCTTTGACATTTCCAAATTTGCTAATCTTTTCTCTCTTGATTTGCAATCCTTTCCTTGTGGTCTCACATATGCCATTTCTTAGAGATTTTCATTCTGAAACGTAAAGGAGCAGATAGGTGGGATATCAAAGAAATACAGTGATGCTAATGGTCTGGTGGATGGACTTCTGCTTCCAGTAGTAACAAAGACTCCACTGTGTGCCCTTAGGTGAGTCACTTAACCCTGCTGTGTCACAACTGTTCCACCTGCAAATGCAGTAATCACCTTTGCCACCCATCTTCCTCTCAGAGTTATTTTGAGAATGTCATAACTGGTCATTTATTTGATCCTTTCAAGAAACACCCAGTGCCCTTGGGCCTCTGAATGTGCATACCCAAGCGCAAGCTCAGTTATGAAACTCCCTCCAACAGTAATATTTCCTTACTGAAAGAGACAAAGGGCAGCCAATTGAAGAATGCCAGACCCCAACGACATCTTGAAGGCCTTTGAGATTCTCAGATGAAAGGCTTAATATAAAAATAAAATGTTGTTATTACCTAGGCAGAGAAAAATGCTCACATTTTCTGTCAGCATTAAAGAGCCGAATATAGTGGTGCCCTCTGCTCCCCTTTGATATTTCGTTTGCATTTAGTTTGATGACAATATAGATAAATCCTCTATGTGGGAACCATTTGAACTAGGTTTAATTTCGGTGTGCGGAAAATGACAAAATGAAAGAGAGAAACCTTTGAAAGAAAGTGAAAATAAATGTAATAGCCGAAAGCCAAGTAATAGTCATAGTATATTTAAAGTCTATTAGAGAGCAGCAGTCAGGGTATCATATGCACACTCCCTCGTCCTCTGTGGTCAGCCTACTATGTGGACCACCTGCCTTAAATTATACAAGTTCACCGCATCCCTGGAATAAGGGGGAAAGGCAGGGGAAGAATGGGGGTGGGGAAGCAGCTTTCTCCATTCATACTAATCATGCTAAATTTCAGGTCTTTTTAGAATACCTCTTTCAATTCACAGTCAATTCTATCTCAATCTCTAAATCACCACAATTGGGTTTGGAATAACATGTTCATATATGCAATAGATAACTTGGATTTTCCAGTTTTTCTATGTATACTGATGGGCAGGTACTGTTTAGCTATCAATGATTATGCTGTTTTTTAGAGGTGGCAGGGCAATGCGGAGCTGTTTGTAGCACAGAAATCTAAGAAAATGGAACCCCAGTTGGCTGGATCAGAAGGGACCCTTCTAGAATGTCTGCCCCACTTTGATGAAGAAGCACACCTGAGAGTCAGTATTTGGGGCTTTCATAAAAATCAAATAGAATTGATTTCATGGACAATAAATACAGTGATAATAAGCTAACCAGATTTCTTACTAGACTTAATTATCCCTTTTGGCTGCCAAGGCTACCACATATGGTTGTGTGAGTTGTTCATTGAACAAGGGCACTTAGCCTATGGTAGAGTAGGAGCTGAAATCCAGGCCTGCTCTGCCAGGCAAGCTATAAATCTTCCAAGAAAGGGTCCCTTTACTTATTCACACAATGTTAGCATATAGGCAAATGTTAGCTATAAGCTAAAGACATTCTAAAACACTTTAGTTAAAATAAATGTCTGCTTTGCCATGTTTAATGAATGCTATTTGAACATCTTTGAGCTTACTTGGGTTTTGATTTTAAACATAAAGTTGAAAGCCAAGATTAAATTCCCTGACCACTATGGCATGGGACTGTCATATTGTCATTTTTCAGTTCTTTTAGATGTGGATTCTGGTTCTTTGCCTCGATTTTCCTATTAATATAATGTTGACGTTAGTTCAAATCAACAAATATGCCATATGGCAGTTGCTAAGCAAGGTGCCTGTCTATAAAAAGCTTATAGTTTAGAAAGTGATCTTTAATCCATAGGATATTGCTACAGGTTAATGAATGTGCATTGAAAAGAAATAAAAATAGCAAATGCCCCCCTAAAATGTGTTTGGGCCCACTATCCTCTCTGCCTTAAAATTTATACTCTTAGAATTCAAAATTCAGAG
The DNA here is from genome assembly GCA_026826555.1 of Tolypeutes matacus. NCBI lineage: Eukaryota > Metazoa > Chordata > Mammalia > Cingulata > Chlamyphoridae > Tolypeutes > Tolypeutes matacus. The sequence goes on from JAKSZT010053769.1 coordinate 6,568,859, forward strand.
AGACCTCATTTACCTTCCACTCCTACTCTTCCATAGGTCATGGGTCCCTAATTTTCTACATGATATTTGTAATATTAAAAAAAAAAAAAAAAACTGGTAAGAAGTAGCCACTGCAGTGGACTCCAGTGTACATGCAATAAAATATCTGCAGGTGAGGCCACTCTTCTGTGATTAGAGCTCCTTTTGTTGTGATGTCCTGCATGGTCACCTCTGCATAGCCCCCAGCCAAACCCCCAACAAATGTTTGTTGACTGAATACTCATGCATTTGGTTAAGTGAAGACAGTGTCATTGTGTCCACCTACATAGCATGCCATTTGGGGAAGAGTGCTTGGGGAGGAATGAACATTTTGAAATCGTTTCTGCAGATCCATATCATTTTTAACTCTAGTCCTACAGTCAGAGAACTGTGTAGATCATTTATAGAAGTAAATGAGAGTCACCCAAGGTTGTACATCCAAACATTCAAAAAGTCCACATACTCTTTACTTGAGCAGTTATCTTTCCACATTGTGATACCTGCAATCTGAGTACAATGTTTTTTTTGCATCAGTAACTCATGAAAACAAAATCCACTAGGAGAGCATGTCAGACTTAAGAACGGCATCACAGATCACAGAGTGAAAAGGCCTCTGGGATCATCTGCACAGAGTGGGAAAACCACTTATGATCACTCTCTTTTGGTTCTACCTCATTCCATAATCACTCCATGGGGCAAACGGCACTCCTGGTTTTTCTGCCCCAAAAACAGATTCTGCACTTGCTAGTTGAATTATCTTTCTTATTCCATCAGTGTTGAATTCATAAGAGTATCCTTAGTGGCAATTATCCTTAGAAAAGTGAAAAATAGTGGTCTCATGGCAGTTTTTCACAAAGCTTTGTATCATAAATTTTAAAAATCAAAATCCAATAGAAAGTTCTCCAAAAGATATGCATATTCATAATATTACTATTAGAATATTTACTGTAAATAAAGGCATACTCCATTCTCATTTTTATTTTATTTTTTTTTTTATTTTTATTTTTTTTTTTTTTTAGATTTTATTTATTTATTCATTTATCCCCCCCCTGCTGCCCGCGCTCGCCGGGTCAGCCAACCACGCCGTGCGGGCAGGCCCGCCCCCACCAGGAGGCCCCAGGAACCGAACCCGGGCCCTCCCACATGGTAAACGGGAGCCCCACTGATTGAGCCACAGCCGCTTCCCCCATTCTCATTTTTAGAAAACAAAAAGATATAATGGCTAAATTGCAAATACTCATTTCAGCATCCAGGCCTTTATAGTTTAACAGGTGTTAAGTCTATACACAGAAACGTGCCCAGCCTCATTTTATGAAGATGTATTATATTTCCTGTTTTGTTTATCTAAAACTTTGTTGTATTAGAGAAAGATAATGAATTTTGAGGAGTAATTGCTCAGCCAGAAGAGAAAGGGTAGTTTTGGTACCCGGGCCTATTGTGGAGTTTACCATCATGCTTAAAATCTTTACTGTGCTCCCAAGAAAGAGCAATGGACTAGACTAAATTAGTCTTGAGCAAATGCCTTAACATTTTGTGCTTCAGAGTCCTTGGCTGTAAATAAATGGTTGGATTCAGGAGTTCTTAACAAGGGGTCTGTGAGCTTGAATAGAAATTCAAAAGAACATTATTCTTATGGGTAAATGTTGGTACGGGTGTGATATACTTTTTAAATAATACACAGAATAGTGTGGACTTAGTAAGGGGTCTGTAGTTTTTACCTGACTGACAAAGGGTCCATGGAACAAAAGAGGTTAAGAATCTCTGGATTATATGAATCTAAACAAGTGCAAGAGATAGAAACTTTGTTTCAATGGTTGAAAGCTTATTGATAACTAATCAAGGAAGGCATGTAAAATCACCACCAGGTCAATGCTGAGGCTGGGAACCACTTGTCCTGGCGGGCAGGTAACCATATGCTATAATGACAATGAAGTCAAACCAACTATCACTGCTGATCAGAAAAATGAACAGAAAGCAGCAGCTGACAAGCAGACTATCCTGCAATTTACCAACTGAAGCTTCAGTAGCAATTTTTAAAAATCAAGTCTTATGGACGTTATCAGTGGAAAACAAACTGCAGATTATAAGTGGAAGAAGTAAACCCCAAAGGGTCTACTTCTATCTTGGAGATTATTTCAGGTTACACATCAGTCTTGCTAATCAGAGCCACCTACATAAATAACACCCCCAGTGTCATCTTCCAGTGAAAAGAGCCATCTCTCAACATGCCAAAAAAAAAAAAAAAAAAAAAAAAAAAAGTATACGCTGGGAAGAATATTTGGATAAAACATTTTGGCAGGCAAATTGTGTTAGCTATTAAAAAAACAAAAATGCCCACACCAATGCACACCATGACCCCTGCTCCCCACTGAAAGAGTATTTGCCCTCATGGACATCACAAGGTTTTTGACAGAAAACAAATGCTATAAACATAGGAGCTCCACACTATCCTTACACAGAATACAGATGACCTCTTTAGCCATCAACCTGTCTTTCATGCTACTTTTAGAAACCCTGTCAGGATGAATAAAAATTTCTGTGGCTTATGGAACTTTTGGGGGGTATAAGGTCTTGACCAGCAAATACGAAAGTATATTGTTCAGTTTCCTCTCGATATCAATACTTAATATCAAGTTTTGCATCTTGTAAGTGCTCCCATATGTTTCAGAAATAATTAAATTTTTATTGACATCTTGGCCTGCCTCCTAAAGATAAATATCCTTCAGCTGTTAAACATTTGATAGGTCTGAAGTTTGGGAAAAGTTTTTTCTTTAATATTTTTATGCTCTTGAATACATACATGCAGAAAGGACAAGAGGTGACTTGAGCCTTTTGATGTAGTGATCAAACTCTAGGAAAAAGGCAGTTGCCTTTCAAAAACCCTCAGGCTGCCCTTTGGGAGAGAGGAGGGAATAATCAAGATGCCTTTTGTCATATGATTGAATTTATCAAATCAGGATCGGTTCTACATAAACCAATAAACTCTGATTTGGTTCCTTGTTTTGTAAATTTATGAAGAAGAAGGAAAGTTTGTAGAATGGAATATAAGTTTGTTTAAAGGCTCTCGAGTTAATTCATTCTCTTTCACCATTGGGAGGTCAAGCCGCTGGCCTTCAAGTTACCAACTCTGAAGGGACTTCGGAAGAGACGGTAAGGAGGCGGCTCATCAAAAAAAGACTGAAATAGTCTGATATCGTTCCCCAAATATTACAGATTCCCCGCCTTGTGGGATTCTGAGCAAATAACCGGAATCTCACCCAGAGGTAAACCTTTCTTCTGTAAGCAGACATTGACGGGCCGTGCCCTGGCCTCGACCCTTTTCACTGCCGGTCTCCAAGTCTGCACAGCTAATTTCTTCCTTAACTTGCCTTCGTTTTGGGAAAGAAAAAAGAAAACAAAGTTCCCCACCCCACCCCCTGCCTCCAATCCGCTATGTTTCGAAGGAGAAAAAATGGCTGGAAAACCTTTCCTCTCCGAAAAGCGTGCGTCCGTCCGCAGGAGGCTACTGCGGGTCTGTCCCACCTTTAACTTCAGATTGACAAATGCCTTCAGCGCGTTCTCAGCTCCGCCCGCCCCGGGGGTCCCCTAAAATCGCGCCAGCGTCCGCCCTGTCTGACCTGCCCCCCTGCCGCGGCGCACATTTCAGGTTTTCAGCTTCTCGGTGGAGTTCTCCGTAATTGAGTTCGGAAGGGTTATTTTTCCTGGCCTAGCCGCGCCGTCCTGAGCCTGCAGGGGAGCTTTCGGAAAGACATCGCCTTCTCCCCCAGACGCCCCGGCAGCTTCTGAGCGCGGCCTTGGCCTGCGCCGGGCGGGAACCGGGATTGCGGTCCACGCGGCCGCAGCCAGAGGCTGAGGCCCGAGGCTGAAAACCCCAGGGGTCTCAACGGAGGGCTTATTCTCGCCCTGCTTCACACTTGTGGGTCAAATCGCATTAACGCCAAACTACCAACGGGGCAGAGAGCAGGTGGTTAATTGAACAAAACAGAGTTACTTAAAGAGCTTAACTTTGCAGCCGTGTGACTTGGTTTCCCTCTGTAACTTTGTCATCATAAAAACCATAGGACCTTCCTCCCTCCTTAATTGGAAGGCGGGGAAAAGCTGCCCCAGAAGCAAGTTTAGGGTGACCGACTGGCGGGCAGGTTCCCATGCTCTTGGCTATTGAAAGCAGGTTTCCCTCACCCCTTGATAAGAGCTTTGGCATCTGGAAGCGTCAGAAATGAGTCTTTTACCATAAATCATCCTGAAAAGCATTCAAATAAGTCAAGTGTCTAGAGATCCCTTAGATACTCCACTCCCTCCCCACCCCCCAAATCTTAAATCCACGGGCAGTTCGGTGAACCATAAACACCTATTATATGCAAAATCCTACTTATCCGGAAGATGCTAAAACTGAGGGTACAAGAAAAGGTAGGGAGCATTTGTCGCTGTAAATCTCCTGCACAAAGTCACAAGCTCTTTTCTTAGTAGTGTCAACTTCATTTTTGGAGGTAGGAGACCACAGATCTTCTAAGCCCATCAACACGCGTTTTTGGAGTCGTTGGAACAGCTGGTGGGAGGATTTAGCAAGCGGGCCTGGACATTCGCTTTTGTCTGTTTTTGTTGTTTGTTTGTTTTGTTTTGTTTTGTTTTTCAACCCAGAGAAGCAGGTGCGAGAGAGACTTGGGAGGTGGGAAGCCTGGGAAAGAGAATTCATTAGGTCTTAGCGCTGAGGACAGCAGCCGCTGGTTGAATATAACACTAGCGCGGCAAACGTGAGTACAAAGCTTCGTTCTTCCGAAACTTACAAAACCCGGAATCGAGAACACCCGCCCAGCCAAGTTCAGCTCTTGCTAAACTCTCCCGACTCCGTTAAGTTCGCGCCATAAGACATTGCAAATTTCCTAGTTTTCTCAACGGAAAGATCATCAGGGAAACAAGGACATTACGAGGAAACCTGGACGGGAGATGTCTTCAATTCGAGAAAGGAACGTTCTCACTTCGGAAATGAGAAGGCCCCAGCTTATTTCCGCGCTTTCCTTGGTCAATCCAGAGTTAACAGATTGTATTGAAATTTCACGTCTGCAGCTGGGATGGCCGGGGCCGGGGTCTGAGGCGGAGGCAGGGGGCTGCGAAGGGGTAGAACCAGGAAGGGAAGTCTCTCTCCCCGCCCCCCTCTCCTTCGTTCCCAGCCGCGCGGGTGCGGCGGGAGGGGGCGTTGGGAACCCCGACTCCCGGCTGGCTGCAAGTGGACTCCAGGGTCGAGATTATGCGACACGTGTCTTTTACTCCTCACAATCCATTTCTTTCGGGTGATTTATGAACTAACCTCTTTGATCAGTAACGGTTTTATCTGTCTCCACTGCTACAGATGACAGATGCGGCTGCTAAAATGCCTAGTCCCCGCTGCCCAAAATGTTGCTTCCCCCCTTTCCAAACGCTGTTGATTTTTCTCTGGTGATCTCCACCCCCTGCCTTTTCGCTCCCCTCCCCTCCTTCAAACTCCGTTTGCTACTTTAGTTGCAAATCCCTCCGGATGGTTTAAGTCAACAAGAAAGCGCCGGGCAGGGTCAGTCGGGAGCCAAGGAAGGCAGAATCCTAGTGCCAGATGTATTGGGGTCCTAAGAAGGCCCACAGTCAGGGACCAGGAGTGCTCGCTCCCAAAGTGCGGGTGTCCACCTTCAGAAGGGAGAAAGAGACCCCCTCCCAGCCAAGTCCCTGAGGACCTGGCTTTGCCCAGAGAAGGCGGTTACTGGTGCAGGGATCCGGATGCCCAGGGCAGCCTCAAACCGCGGTTATCTGCCGACCGACCTGGGCGCATCAGACCAACCACTTTGGTTTAATTGGAGAGAGGAGGAGGCGGCAGGAAAGGGGCGAGGGGATCACATTACGGAGCCTCCCAGTCTCTTAATAGGTAAAGGAAAAACGTGGTCTCTGAAGTGGTTATTAATAGTAGATGTGTGTGCGTGTGTGGTAGTAGTATTTCATTAAAACCATATCCTGGAACAAAGAGTTGCTCTTTCATGTTTCTTTGCTTTGTTATTTCTCTGACAGGAATTCTGAAAACAAGATTTTCCAAATCAAAGGATCCCTAAAGTCATCAGAAGCCCCTCAGACCCCTTCCCCTTCACCAAACTGCTCTTGGTATCATTATCCCAGTGCATATTCTTTCTTATACTCTTGATTTAGCCGGAGGACATTTAATAGCTGACTGGAATAAATATTGCAGAGTCCTGCCTGGACTATTTGAAAATTCGGGTCGTGGACTGTGCCTAACTTCAGAGAAGGAAAACTGATCTCTGAGATGTGTTTTAAGTTTCACTCAGTCGGGACCAGGAGAGAAGGAAGAGGAAGAAGGATTCTCTGCTTCAGGTCTCTTTTATATGTTAGAAGTTAAAAGTTTTAAAAGGTGTGCAGTGATGGGGAGTAGCAAGGGAAGGGGATGGGGGATGGAATCAGGAAAAGGCCATCTTCAAGAGGGTAACAAAAATTTCCTTCTGTCATAATGTGAAAACAAGATTTATAAGAATGTTTTAAATAATGCCGCTTTGGAAGGTGGGATTCTGCCCCCAGTAAATGGGCACTGGTTAAAGGGTGCATTAATAGACCTCTCTGAAGGATTCATTGCCTTTGCTAAACTTGCAGATCCAAGATGATCTGGTCTGTTTGTTATATATTGGTACCCTTCACTTTCAACAACAGTAACAACAATTCTTTGATTGGCATTAAGTTTCAGGAACAAAAGAGGAAAAGAAATGTGAACTGTTTTGTCCAGTACTATGTTTAGAAAACTCGGGTCTGGAAACCCAGAAGAAAGCTTTCCATGGCAACACAGTGTTCAGGTCCAAGACAGCATCCCTTTAGGTTAAGCAGCCCAGAGGGGCAGGGTCTGACATTGGTGTCCAGAATGATTTGGAATCCATAACCAGATAATATGATACACACCCAAAGGTAATAATTCAAGGTTAGGATTCCCCAGGTACAACTGGATGGGTATTAGTTTAAATGCTATAGAGACAAAAAGTTTGTTTATCTAGTCTTTTGGGACTGTAAAAAATTGTCAACCCTGAAGGTTAATGTGATCGTTTTGAATATATTTCAATTCAGACCATGCCTACAGAAAACCCACAGGAACATGCTAAACCCTGACAGTAAAATTGGATTTAATGCTGAGGAAGACCCTGGACTTTTAATTTTTGTTTAAAGCAAAGAGCTGCATGGGTGGCTATATAATACCATTAGCCCAATTCAATGTCAATTTAACAGAGATTTAGGAATGGTGTTTCCTTTAAATGAAGAGCCACAGCACATTTCATATTTATTGGCAATAAATAATTAAAACCTGTGTGCAGAGATGCAGACCTGCACCATATGTTAATATTCACAATAACCTCTTATGAACATCTCACTTAAACACAGAGAAAGGAATTGGACTCTTTTCCACACCTGGGCAACTGCTAACCCATTTTAATTTTGTGTATACACTAAGCTTCCCTCTTGCGTTATAAAAAACCTCCTAAATGTATAACTCGTTTAAAAACAAAAAACCTTTTTCAATTACACCCATCACTTATCTTAGTAAAAAGCCCTGCCCCATAGGCAGCAGGGAGTAGATCCCCAGAGCTCCAGTCTGGCCCCAGGAGGCTCTCTCCTCTTTCAGCCCATCCAAGCATCTTGGAGGTTTAGAGTCTGTCAGGCCTGGCATTCCTTCCCTCTTCTTATCACTCTCTACCCTTCACAAAGGCAATTGATTAGTTTCAGCTTTTCCAAACCAAGAAGCCCAGAGAGAACATGAGGGGTTGGTGAATGTGAAGAAGGAAAACAGGGACAAACCTTGGCAACCGACTCCCAATCCAGTACCAAAGACACATAGAAGGTGGGATGTTCTAGACAGGGTATGGAATTGTAACTTCTCCTAGAAGATGGATTTAGCTTTAGATGTGCCTTCTTTCCAGAAGCAAATATTTAGAGGAGAAAATAGATATGAAGAAAAAGAGGTAACTGATTTATGCCTGGATTTCCCTACGAGCATTTGCCTCCCTTGTATTTACAGGTGTGGCCCCATTTGCAAGTTGTACAGCTGTTCTCTTCACGTGACATTTCATAAAAGCCTTAACATCTGGGCAAGATAAACTTCCTTCAGGTACCTGCTTAACTTTTCACTTGTCACACTCGCCTCACCCCCAGCGAGTCCCTTTCACCACCCACCCACTTGCCTCAATGGCAGGGTCCGTGGGGCGCTTGGTTCCAGTCTTGATCCCTCAATCAATCCCTTATCCCCAGCTTCCCCGCCGACCCCCACCCCCAACATCTCCCACCTCCCAGTGCCCACCTTTGCCAGAGCCATTTTCTTTGACAGGCCCTGGATCCTTACGTCTACTGCCTTTGGCTCGACTGTGCAGGGAAATGAGCACAGCATCTTGAACCCTGGGAGAAAACTCATATTTCGGTTCTGGTTCCGACCAATAAACGAAACAAAACAAAAAACGGTCTAAGAAACAACATTTAGACTCGCATTTATATTCGACGGCATCACACACGTCTATGCATTCCTCGGTGAAAAGAGAAAAGAGAGCAACTGATTTTGATGGTTGAGCATTCGCTCTATCTGGTAGATATTTAAACTGCATGTTTCACAGAAATTTAATTTCACTCACTCGCCCTCCGGCTTCCCCAAGAAGGCTGCCTTCTAGAATGAATGCTTCCAGATTTTTCTTTTTCCTTTTTCTAATCTGAAATTTTGCTCCCCTACCTTCAGCCTAAATCACACACAGAGGTAAGACATATCCACAAACTTGAAAGGGGGGAAAAGAAAACACAGAAGGAAAAGAAAATAGTCCACGTAAACAAGAAAGACAGGCGTTCGAAGCCTTAGCTTCAGCAAACCCCAAACGATCTCATTGCAGGGCGCCCACGAAATCCCGGCTATAATTGAGTGTTTTCTTTGAGGTTTTTTGACCATGTGCTTTCTTAACATGGTTACTATGACTGATAGGCAAAACTGGTTATTCATTATGATCCCGTCCCAAACTCTCTCGAAGGCTTATCTCCCAGGCACTTATAAAGGATATATGTAATTAATATTAATTATATATTTCAATATAATACACACACACACATATATCATACAGGGGGAGCTTTGTGCCAGTGATCTTAACCTGCTCCACCTTCCAGCGACCTGCCACATGCTTCTTACTTTATAGACATCTGGGAATTCCATACATGCCTTAAACTCCAATTACACACCTTCTTCAAAGGACACGTGCTTTGATTTGCTAAGAACATTAAGTGGTCTCAAGTTCTGGGGCCCGAGACAAAAGCGAATGGAAAATGTATCCCATGCTCTGTTTACTGGGTCTACTATTTGCTGTCCAGTAAAAAGGGATAATGAATAATCCTGTTTGCATTTTCGAGGGCTCAGTTTGCAAAGAAGAGTCGCGAGGTTTGTGAGAAATAATGAGGCTTTGAGAAATAATGAGGAAGCCGGTTTCTCCTTCCATTTTGCAAGTGCACTTTCCTTCCACTTTCTCTGGTGCTGCTGGTGGGGTAAACTTTACAATGCACAAGCAGAAAATTCTGGAAAAGTGGTCCCCGGGGGATTCTACTTCCGACCCTCTTCTGTCGCTAATGCGGGCGGGTCCCTGGAAATCTGAGGTTGGGCCTTTGCCTTAATCTGTTGCTGTTGCTGCCCCTGCTACCGCTGACACTTGGCGCCGCCGCCTCTCAGCAGCGTCCAGACGCGCGGCCCGGGGGCGTCCACGCAGTCCGAGAGGGCATGGACACTGTCACTACCCCCACTGTGCGGGCCGGACCCGCCACCCACGCTGGGGAGCTAGTCTCGCGCCCCCCTCCCGCGCCCGACGCAGGTGAGACCCCAGCTCCCCACGGAGCTCTGTTTGGGTTTCCGTGGCGTTTGTTCCCCGCAGGTTTGTTTGTTTTTCTTCAAATTACAGATGCAGGGAAAACCGCCTGACATCATGAGAGCGGGACAAACGCTCACTTTGAAGGATTCCTGGGCAGGACTTCAAGTGAAATCATATGCCTGAGAAGAACTTGATACCGGTCTAGAGAAAATAACCAGTTTTGAGTTTGCCAAACCGTGGAATGTGCAAAATGCTCCACTTTTTTGCAAGAGGCCAAGTGTCCCTTAAAAAGCCCCATTATGAATATGAACCTGAGGACAGAAGGAGCAAGAAGCTTGGGCCGTTATTGAGTGTGGGAAAAAAGTACACACACTGTGTGAGTTTCCGCTATTTACCATTATTTTATTAATAATATGTTCCGCTTTCGGTAGGGTACCTGCTACGGTGCATGAATTATCATCAGTGCATGTGTTTAGCAAGTGCTTGCACACACACAAAAAAGGGAGAATAAAAATTTACTGCTTTCTGATGACTGAAGGCTATCAATCGAAGAAAAAATTAAAAACAAGACAAAAAATTATGTCCACAATAATGGAAGCCATAGTTGGTTGTTCAGCACTCACACACAAAAAAACGATTTCATATAATACTTCACCCCTCAATGCATTCTGGATGAAGGGCAAAGACCTAGGGTCCAGCCACCACATTAAATATATAAAGGCTTGGCTTCTCATGTCTGAAAGAGATGTAACTCATTCTGTGTGTCCTTCAAATAAGAGAAGGTAGTAAAGATAAAATGAAATAAAATGAGAGTAGGAAATGATGGGGGATAAAGAAAACACAGGTGGCTTAACTCATTCTAAAAAAATAATTAGCATTTTGCTTGATGTGTATTAGGGAAGATGGGGATACAGAAGTAGTCTGCAGCTGAAAACTATATTCTAATACTTAATATTTTTCACCATGAATTCTCATCATTCAAAGTAAAACTATTCCCCACCTTTCTTCCTCTTTATTTCTCTGAAAACATTGGGGAAAATACCACCTTCAGTTTAGTAATCAGTAGTATTCTCCAATACAGATTTGGCATTTGCTTTTCTCCAATGTGGCATTTGCTTTTCTTCCCTCTTATGAAGGAAAGTGGAAAGGACAAAACACAAACACACACACACACAAAAGCAAACAGAAGGCTACTTTTCTTTGAAATGTGTGGTTTTTACATCACCAGAATTAAGATAGAGATTACCTTCTCAGCAACGATGGTCAGCTCCATCCTGATGTACGTCAAGAAATCTGAAATATCAAATAGTCAGACCAAACTGTAGTTAACAAGGCGATTCCCCACGGACAATTTAGAAAATGAAGATGGAGATGGGTGGATGACACATAAAAGAAAGAATTATCATCTCGGTGCTTTCTCTTATTTTTCTAGGGCACCCTCCTCTGTACCCTACACACACACATTTACACACACACAGAATCACAACCACAACTATACCCACACACAATCGCTGTCCCTTCTTGTTATTTGGTAAAGGTCTGTCAAAATCCAAAAAACAATTCTCTAAATCCTTATTAATATTTTAATATAAGAAGTAAATGCTGCAGACCCCCTATTTTAAAATATGGTCTAAAATATTCACAAAAATAAATTCACACTATTGTTATGTCAGCACTCTATGGTAAGGTGTAGAGAAGGAAACAAAAACCTCAGGCAATAAAATAACTTCAACCTGGACTAAGCAAACATGATCTGTTTGAATTCAATACTTATTTGCCATAGTCATTGTTTCAATTAGGCAGCAAAGTAACTGTGCAGTTTGAAAGCTTCCCTAATTACATTTGAGTGCTGTAAACTGGATGTAAAAGTTAAGAATTAAGTGATGCAAAATCATTATTTGTAATTATATTAATTATAAAATCCAGTATTTTCCTAGCCCAGAAATAACCAGAATGAAATTATAAAATCAAGCACCATTGTCCATTATTGTTTTCCTTTACTTCATTAGATTTTGTGTACATATAAGTAACGGGGGGGGGGGGCAAAATCTGCGTAATTTTGGATAGAGTTATACTTGCTAATAAACTGACTGGAAATCCAATAGTTTTTAGCATTTAAAATTGCAATCATTGCAACAGTTACCGAGGTTACTGAAAATTCAGGTTATTGTACTTTAAACCCATAGCTATATATTCTTTTTATATAAAGAACAAGCATGTCTCTCAGAAGGACAGCACCAACATGGGAAAATAGTCTTAGCTTTGGCTTTTCTGTTTTAGCAATCATCACACTTGATGTCACTTTCATTCATGAAAAAAGATTTAAACAGTTACAAATGCAATTATTTTGCCTGCTAGACTAAACTTCATTATTTTCCATGCATTTGTATTCATTCAAATGTGTGTGTATAGACAGGCAGATAATTTTCCTAACATTTTATCTACCCTCTCACTGAAATGAACCTATTATTTTAAAGTCCTCACAAAGAATGAAGGTATGACAAAAAATATACAATAACCAGAGATAATAGTGGTTTCATACTGCTTTTTAACATTTAATTATTTTACAGCTATCACTCCAAAATGTAAGCAAGAAAAGTGAGTAACAATTTGTAAGTTTTTGCTGTTTGAGGACTTGGTAAGAAATGAAGGAGAGAAGCTACCAAGCCCACTGAATACCAAACTGGAATAATAAAGCTGTCTTTTTAAATAGTTGCCTGTGCCTGTCAGTAGCTAGTTTATTTGGGCTTTTCACTGCTTTGTTTATATTAGAGTCCCCTCCTCCCTCCTGGGTGCCTCTAGAGTTAAACAAGCAGGTATTTACCTTCAACTTAATCCTGAGTTTTAAAAATATAGACCAAACTCTAAGGTTCTTAAAATTTTCAACCATATTTATTTATTGCAGAAAAATAATATACAAAGTTATTTACAAAACAATCATAAAAATATGAATGCATTTAGACACCGGATCTATTTGCATTTTACCATGGGTCATCAATAAATAAATAGAATGTTGTTTTTTGTATTTTAAGTTTTTTTTTTTCCCTCAGAGGAAGAATGAAAAAAAGGAATTAACTGACTATGATATTGCAGGTCAGTTTGATCCCAGTATTTTTACTTCTAAAGGTGTTCTTAAAATTTCCTCTGATTGTTACCATTTTAAAATGGAGAAAGTCCATAATGATGCCTTTCCTTTCAGTGGCTGATTGGCACGACCTCTTGAGAATGCATGCATGAAAAATTAAAAATAAAAACATTCTTCGTCAAAAAAAAAAAAAAAAAAGGAACACAAACAACTGTTCAGACTTCTATCAGAATGTAGAGGTGTGAGGATGGTGCCGCTGCCCGTCTGGGAATCACTGTCCACGGGCCTGTCTCGCTTTCTCTTTTAAAAGTGCGCCCCACGCCCTGTTTCTTTGAATTTAGGTTCTGCTCTTCTAATATCCAGGAAAATCTTTGGCATATATAATTATTTTTAGTTATCCAGCTCCAGAGTCTCTAGACTGTCCATTTTCTCCTTCTCTGGAAACAATGACATCTGCAAAAACCCAGAGGGGGGGGAGAAAGTTGGTTATTGTTTAGGTCTCTGTGGCTGTTTTCTAAGTCTACTGAGCACTGTTCTTATCACCACCACGGAGAAATTACGTTGAACAACCTGGAAGGATTTCAGCCTAAGGGCAAGAGGAAGTGGGTGGGCGGAAAGAAGGAGGTGGTGGAATTTGGAAACATTTGTTTTAAGGAGAAGGGCAAAATTTTAAAGCCGAAAGAGAAGGTGGTGCTGGCAACACTGTCCTTACCCGTGGTCCTCGAATCTTTTCTGTCCTCCCTTCTGTCTGTCACGCACACTCACGCACACGCATACCCCTCACAAGGGCACATCCCCCTGGGAACCGCTCTCTCTAACCGGGACCGAACTGCCATCCAGGGACGCTGGGGGATGAGGTGGCGGTGCCAAATTGGGTGGGGAAGGCTGAGAAGACAGTGTGGGAGGGGGAGGCAGGCGCAGGCGGACGGAGAGCCGCGGCCTGGTCATCTGTCCGTCTGCCACCTGAGCGGCGAAGGGGCGCAGAGGCGCTGGTCCTTACCTAGGTCTCTGGCCCTGCCGAGGGGGTGGGGGTCTCCGCCTGCTAGTGGGACGCGGACATGGACCAGGCCCCCTCCATCCTCCAGACCGAGAAGGCGTAGCTGAGCCGCTCGTGGGCCACATAGCTGCAGCTTGCCATCTTGGAGTCCAGCTCGTCGCTCTGGAGGACCTGGTAGAGGAAGTCGATGTACCTGGCCGCTAACTTGAGGGTCTGGATCTTGCTCAGCTTGTCCGAGGGCAGGGTGGGGATGATCTTCCGCAGCGCGGCGAACGCCTCGTTCAATGACTGCGTGCGCTGGCGCTCCCGCACGTTGGCCATGACCCGCTGCGTCTGCAGCTCCTCGTACGACTGCGGACTCCCGCCGCCGCTGCTGCTGCCGCCGCCGCCGCCGCCCGCGCCGCCGCAGCTCGCAGACTTCTTGCCGCGCTTGCCCTGGGCCGGACTGCCCGGCTCGTCGCCGCCTCCGACGCCCCCGCCCGCGGCCCCGCCGGGCCCCGCGCCGCCGCCGGCGCTGCGCCGGCTGCTGCGCCGCTTGCGTCCCCCGCGCTTGCCGCTCGGCTGTTGCTGCCGGTCCGGCTCCTCCTCGCTGTTGCTCAGGCTGTCGTCGGCCGGCGAGACTGGCGAGCTGGACACGTCCTGCATCATCTCTCGGGCGGCGACGCGCGGCCTCGCGGGCCCGGGGCAGAGGGGCGGCCCGGGGAAGAGGAGGAGAGCGGGGCGCCTCAGCCCGCCAGCTTCCCCCGCGCGCGGCGCCGGCCGGGGCGGTGCGGCCCGCCGAGGAGGGCGCGGGAGGAGGGATGGGGAGGACCTCCGCGGGGAGGGCGCGCGGGAGAGGCGGGGAGGGAGGCGGGAGGGGGAGGGGACGGTGTGGATGGCCCCGAGGTCCAAAAAGAAAGCGCCCAACGGCCGCACGCACACCCCCGCTCGGCCTCTTCTAAAAGTTGCTGGTGCTGGCGAGCCCGCGAGGTGTCTGGGAGTTGGGCGAAAGCTGCAGACTTGGAGGCTCTTATACCTCTGTGCAAGCGGAAAGTTTGGGGGCAGCAGTGTCATTGGCCTGACGTGAGGAGGAGGGACTTTTCGAAGTTTTATAGGAAAGTTTCCGCTTTCCAAACCCCCTCCCCCGTCCCCACCCCCCATACTTGGGGTCTGACAATTCGTCCTCCCAAACCATTCAAAAACGACCTGGCCCGGGCGGCCGGCCCCATCCGCCCGCCTCCTTGCCTCCTTGCCTTCCTCCCCCTTCCTACCCCACAGTGCTCCTCAGGCGGGCGCGGGGCGATTTCCTTCCGCGTTGGAGCGCGCGGGCGGTGCCCCCGCACCCGAGCGCAGCACGGGAAGCAGCCGGAGGACCTGTCCGGGCTGCGGCGGTGGCCCCGCCCGGAGCGGCTGTGACAGCAGCGGCGGCGGCAGCTTCTACTCAGTGGGTGATGTCTCATCTCGCCCTAGTTTCGTCTAGTTCCGTGGGGCCGGTATGGGACTGCTGGGGCGTAGGCAGTGGCAAGAAAACTGGTAATTGCGGAGCCCACCCGACGGGCAGGTAGAGGGACACCCCGGAGTCCCATGGGCCAAACCGCCGGGGCCCGGCCCCAAGGTCGTGGGCGTTTCTGAAGACGTGGCCGCGCCGCCGGGCTTGCGGATCTGTGTCTGGCCTTCTCTCTCACCCCTTCCCGAGAAGCTTGTGGGCCTGCCTTTTCTTTTCACGGTGACCCAATCTAACGCCTCCCAGCATCCAAAGGGCTACGCCTCCGAAGGTGCTAGAAAGTGGCAGAAATTGATTCTCCCACGGAAGGCAGCCGGGTCTGTGGGTAAGGGAGCGGAGCCCGAGGGTCACAGCGCTGAGCCCTCGCCACGGCCGGATCGCCTGTCCTGCCAGCCCAAGGAGAAGGGCCTGTGGACATTTCATCCCTACACCCCTAAATAAGGCCCCGCATTATGATCTCTTAAGATCAGCTCGTTAGGGAGTGGAGGGGGCTTCAACAGCATCTGGGCACACAGGGATGTCCTCTGAGAGCCCCTTTTCCTCCTCCTTAGGAGGTCTAGCGGGCAGCTATGCTTCCTGCGCTAGCATCGCATTGCAATTACTTGGACGCTTTCATTTTAAGCATTTCTACCTAATAAGTTAAAACGAAGAACCTAAGGAGTGTGTTATGCAGATTTTGGTAAATTGGAAGCAGCAGTAAGAACAAAGTTGTTGAGCTGGAAGGGAAGCCGCCGTGGAAAAGAAGTCCATCGATGAAACTCTATCCTTTTCTTTTCTTTTCTTTTCTTTTACGGAAGGAGTTGAGGTCGAATGACCATTTCATGTTCATCTCTTATGTTGCAAAGCAAACCAGGGGCCGAAGTCAATAGTGTTCGCGGGCAGAATTTTGGGGCACCAAAGCTGTGTGTCCTGCGCTCCGGTTCCCCGGGTCGTGCCCAGGACGAAGTCCGCCTGCGAGCTACCCAGTCGGGACTCAGGGGCGAGAACTCTTAACTTAGAAAAGCGTCCATTTCTAGGCGGTACTGGGGGTCGCAGCCGCGGTCCCGAGAAAGCGGGAGCACAGGCGACGCCGCGGGCAGGCCACGTGGCTGTGCCCCGCTGAGGCGCGCAGCTCGGACCCGGAAATCCTGGGATCTGGAGCGCCTCGGGCCCGCAAAAGGGCTAAGCCTGCTGGGGGAGGTGAGGGCAAGAGGCCTCCCTACCGCGGGGTGGCTAACGGGGCTGTGCTCTCATGGGAGGGACGACCTGCAGGGCACCATTTTAACCAAAATATTCAGAAACAATGACCACAGCGTGCCAACAGGCCTCATTTGCGGGCCGCTGCCATATTTTTTTAATGACAGGCTGTCTGAAAATCAGATTTTCCTTGATCTCCACTTAATTCCAGTAGCACACACAGGTTTCCTCAAAACAGTGAGTTCGGATACATCTCCCCTGGTATTGGCATCTTCCGCCCACAGGATTTTATCCCTTGGAAGCGATTAGAGAATAAGGTAGTCTGCTCCATTCTCCACTGTGTTCTGCTCTGTAAATCTGACTTGCAGATTATTCCGCAATTCTTACTTCGAACGTGGCTGCAGTTTTTATTTTTATTTTTTTTCACCGTTTGCTATCTCGTTGTGTGTTTTTTTCCTCCGATTAATCTCAAAGCTTATTTTTGTTTTGTTTCCCCTTTAGCCGAGTTTTCAAAAATAAAGAGATCGAATGATTGGACTCTTTCCTTTGTGACTCTGAGTAAGCAAGAGAGGAAAGCGTGGGAAGTGCGGGTAGAGTGTAAAAGAAACCTTACCTGACCAGGGGGAATTTGTGGAACTAGGAGGAAGCAGGCAAGCTGGATGAGAAACCGAGTCCGCAACAGCGCAGTCAGCTGGGGGCCACTAGCCTGCCTGATTTGCAAAGTCATCAATCTCTAAGACTAGCTCTTAACAAGTGAGCCCAGCTATTTTCCTGGCACTGAACTTCCAGAGGATGAAGAGCTCCTCGTGGCCATTAGGTCCAGTGCTGGAGGGACGCTTCGAATAACAGGATGAATAGAAGAGAGTTTGAAATAAATGACCTAACCAGAACGGTCCAGGCCACGGAGCCTTGCAGACGGGGTCACAATTGATGACTGTAGTTCCCTGAAGTTTCTCTTGAACGGTTCCGAGGAGTGGTGTTAGGAGACCGGTAGTTGAGTTCTCTACTTAAGTAAACTTAGAATGCTACTTTTCTGCGTAAAATGTAGTTTGGCAAATACCTGGGGCTTGATTCTCCCTGCTTTCTAAAGTGCTATATTCTCATGACCCGACTGTTCACTCTGCTCATCTGTAGCTATATACCTCACGTATTATCGAATTCTTTTCTTATCCACACATGCTGGCACAGAAGTGGATCCCTTTTTAATGTGCTAAGTAAAAATAAATATAGTTCTGGATATCTCATATATGCAACAAAACTTTCACAACCTTCAATTCAAGATATGAAAGCTCACCTGGCTCTAAAATCCTGATTTCAGGCTCTTAAAAACAGTCTTAGAAATTTCCCTTTGGCGGTGAACTCAGCCTGCCTTGAAGGATGGCCAATGCAGTACTACCTTCTCTGGAAATACTGGATTAATTGCGATTAATAATTTCATCTGTTTCTAAAATAATGTCCCAGAAAAAAGAGTTTTAAGGGACAAAAAGTTTTTCTTTTGTACTTGGATAATTCAAAATGAGCTCTGTTTTCAAACTGCCAACTTGGCATGTTTGCAGTCCTTCCTGAGGAATGTGTGCTGTATTAAAAGTCAGAAAACAAAATGCTGTTAGAAGTAACAGGGATTTCATACTGAGCATATGCAATAAGTATGTAAGTACCCTTACAGTTTGAATATGCACTTGCATTCTTTTAGGTAAGGAAAAGAAACATACACTGTAGAATTTTTAGCAAGCTGGTAAGTTTTGGAGTTTGGGCTTGCACAAGAGGTGAGTACGTGAATCTGTTCCTACTCTTTTCTTTCTCCTTAGTCTTTAGATGACCTTCCACCTGTTTCTTGGCTTTGAGTTCTGTGAAATAATTTCTCCAAATTGCAGAAATAAAACACAGGAACATTCACACAGAAGAGGGCGCAAGTTGGAAAAGGCTGCAGTTGAGTGGCCCTCAGAAGAGGTTGTACATGTTAGATCTCATCTCGTTTTTAACACTCCATCCACTGGCATTGCCCTGTTAAGTATTTAAAGAGAACATTTTATCAAAGTGGAAAATAAAGTCTGTGTCAGCATGAGTGACTTTGATAACTCCTTGAAAAAGCAGCTTCTTCATCAGGGACACAGTCTTAATGGTGTTTGAACACCCCTGCCCTAAATTAAAGCTCACTCTATCTTTTTAATGAGTGGTTGGTTTATTGGTGAATTTAACAAATTCTACTTTCATTTTCTGAATTTCTTTAAAAATAAGGAAATACAATTTTAAAAGTTGAGACTTTCAATCCAAAAATTAAAATTTAAAAAGCATAAAACACAGAAATGGAGGCACCAAGAGCACCTCAAATAAACAACCTAGCAAATCAAGTTTGCAAAAATAACCTGAAATACTTGAGGTCTGCACTCAAAACGAGGAAGGAATAAGGAGACATATTATGCTTAAGTGGAAGAGAGAACAAGATCAGAGTAGGGAAAAGTATGGAGTCCTGAAGAGCCTTTTTCTATTTCTCCTTTTTTTATCTTTATTAACTTATCTTTACATTTTATATAAATGGAATAATACAATATGTAGTTCTTTGTGTCTAGTTTCTTTCACATGGCATACTGGGTTTTTTTGGTCTGATATTAACAATTTGTAGTATTAACATAAATTTGTTCAGCTTCAATGAAAATCGGTCTTATATATGCAATTTTACCTATATTCATATTTCACATGAGGTTTTACTATACTATACTGTCCCATGTTACATTTTTTAGCTTTCCTTTTAGTAATATATATGACTTTAGACTTTCTCTTAAACTACTTTCATACCCACATAATAGTACAACAAGTTACAAACAGTATGTTGGGCTTTCATCTTTTCTATTAATCTCCAAAGATTAACACACATCCTTTTTACCAATTCTGCACAAGTTAACCCTCAGCTTTCCATTCTCTAAACTCATTATATTTTCTGGTGACCCATATTCAATTTAGTAACTCCATGAGATTATACAATATATTTAGTTCATAGTAGTGCAATCATACAGTATTTGTCCATTTGTGTTGGGCTTGCTTCACTCAACACAATGTCCTCCAACTTCATCCATGTTGTCATATGCTTTACAACTTCATGTCTTCTTACAGCTGCATAATATTCCATTGAGTGAATACACCACGGTTTGTTTATCCATTCATAGGTTGATGGACATCTGAGTTGTTTCCAACTTTTGGCAATCATGAATAACACCACTATGAACATAGGTGTGCAGATGTCTGTTCGTGTCACTGCTCTCAGTTCTTCTGGGTATATACCCATTAGTGGTATTGATGGGTCACGTGGCAAGTATATATTCAACTTCTTTAGAAACCGCCAGACAGTCCTCCACAGTGGCTGTACCATTCTGCATTCCCATCAACAGTGTATAAGTGTTCCTATCTCTCCACATCTTCTCCAACATTTGTAGTTCTGTATTTTTAAAGTGGCCATTCTGATAGGTGTGAAATGATATCTCATTGTAGTTTTGTTTTGTATTTCCCTAATCATTAGTGATGTTGAACATTTTTTCATGTGTGTTTTTGTTTTTGTCTTTGTTTTTGTTTTTTGGCCATTTCTCTATTTTCTTTGGACAAATGTCTATTCAGGTCTTTGGCCCATTTTTTAATCGGGTCATTCATCTTTTTATTGTTGAGTTGTAGCATCTCTTTATAGCGTGGATATTATACCCTTATAGGACATGTGATTTCCAAATATTTTCTCCCATTGGGTCAGTTGCCTTTTCACCCTTTTGACAAAGTCCTATGGGGAGCAAAAGTGTTTAATTTTGAGGAGGTCCAGTTTATCCATTTTTTCTTTTATTGAGCAAGCTTTGGGTATAAGATCCAAGAAACCAACACCTACCGCAAGATCTTTAAGATGTTTCCCTACATTTTCTTCTAGTAGGTTTATGGTCCTGGCTTTTATATTTAT
The DNA here is from genome assembly GCA_026826555.1 of Tolypeutes matacus. Taxonomy (NCBI): domain Eukaryota; kingdom Metazoa; phylum Chordata; class Mammalia; order Cingulata; family Chlamyphoridae; genus Tolypeutes; species Tolypeutes matacus. Next base: position 6,589,391 of record JAKSZT010053769.1, read on the forward strand.
TTATATAGGGGTCCTCTTTCATTCTTTTTTTTTTTTTACATGCCCACAAAACTCTGGAAACTTTTATTTAAAGTGGGTAGACATGAGGGGAGGGAGGAACAACAGGGAACACAAGGTACTTCCGGTTATTCTGGAAGCAGAGGCTTGTGACGCTCTTGAGCTACTCCGCCTGCAGCAGGCCAGGGTGAAAGGATGTCTTGGCAGTCGGCGTGGTGGGTGCTGCTGGCCAGGGCGGCAACCCTCTTTCATTCTTTTGGTTATGGATATCCAGTTCTCCCAGCACCATTAGTTGAAGAAACTGTTTTGTCCCATTGACATGGACTTGGTAGGTTTGTCAAAAACCAGTTGGCCATGGAGGTGAGGGCTTATTTCTGGACTCTCAATTCTGTGAATCTATAAATCAGTTTGGGTAGGATTGACATCTTCCTGATATTTAGTCTTCCAATCCATGAACATGGAATGTCTTTCCATTTGTTTGGGTCTTCATTGAATTCATTTAGCACTGTTTTGTAGTTTTCTGCCTGTAAGTCCTGTACTTCCTTAGTTAAATTGATTCCTAGGTATCTGTTTGTTACTATTGCAAATGGAAAATTTCCCCTAATTTTCTCTTCATATTGTTCAGTACTAGTATACAGAAACATTACTGATACTTGCATGTTGATCTTGGATCCTGCCACTTTGCGATACTCTTTCATTAGCTCAAGTAGCTTTGTTAAAGACATTTCAGAATTTTCTAAATATAGGATCATGTCATCCACAAATAGTGAGAGTTTTAATTCCTCTTTTCCTAATTAGATGCCTTTTATTTAGTTAGTTTTCTTGTCTAATTGCCCTAGCTACCTAGTACAATGTTGAATAACAATGGTGACATTGGGCATCCTTGTCTTGTTCTCAATCTTAGGGAGAAAGCTTTCAGCCTTTCTCGGTGAATACAATGTTGGCTGTGGGTTTTTCATAAATGCCTTCTATTGAGGAATTTTCCTTCTATTCCTATCTTTCAAAGTGTCTTAATCAAGAAAGGATGCTGGATTTTGTGGAATGCTTTTCCAGCATCAATTGATATGATCATGTGTTTTTTTCCTTCAATTTGTTATTGTGGTGTATTACATTGATTGATTTTCTTATGCTGAACCAGCCTTGCATACTAGAAATAAATCCTACTTGGTCATGATGTATAAGTCTTTTGATATGCTGTTGGATTCTATTTGCATGGTATTTTGCTGAGAATTTTTGCATCTATGTTCATTAGAGAGATTGGGCTGTAATTTTCTTTTCTTGTAGTGTCTTTATCTGGCTTTGGTATTAGGATGTTGGTGGCTTTATAAAAGGTGTTGGGTAATATTTCCTCCTCTTCAATTTTTTGGAAAAGTTTAAACAAGATTGGTGTTAGTTCTTCTCAAAATGCTTGGTAGAATTCACCTGTTAAGTTATCGTATCCTGGACTTTTCTTTGTTGGGAGATTTTTGATGACTGATTCAATCACTTTAAATGTGATTGGTTTGTTAAGTTCTTGTATTTCTTGTAGCATCAGTGTAGGTTGTTTGTGCATTTCTAGGAATTTGTCCATTTCATCTACGTTGTCTAGTTTGTTGGCATATAGTTTCTCATAATATCCTCTTATGATCCTTTCTATTTCTGTGGGGTCAGTTGTGACTTCACACCTTTCATTTCTGATTGTATTTATTTGCATCTTCTCTCTTTTTTTCTTTGTTAGTCTAGCTAGAGTTTTTGATTTTATTGATTTCAAAGAACCAGCTTTTGGTTTTGTTGATTTTTTCTTTCTTTCTTTTTTTTTTTTTTTTTTTTGTTCTCAATTTCATTTATTTCTGCTCTAATCTTTATTATTTCTTTCCTTCTGCTTGCTTTGGGAGTGGTTTGCTGTCCTTTCTCTAGTTTCTCCAGTAGTTCCATTAGATCTTTGATTTTAGCACTTTCTTCTTTTTTAATATAGTCATTTAGGGCTATAAATTTCTCTTTCAAGACTGCCTTTGCCGTATCCCATAAGTTTTGATAAGCTATGTTCTCGTTTTCATTCATCTCAATATATATACTGATTTCACTTACCATTTGACCCACTGATTATTTGGGAGTGTGTTGTTTAGCCTCCACACATTTGCAAATTTACCTCTTTCCTATTTATTATTGATTTCCAGTTTCATTCCATTATGATCTGAGAAGATGCTTTGTATAATTTCAATCTTTTTATATTTATTGAGAGCTGCATTGTGACCTAACATGTGGTCTGTCCTGGAGAAAGATCCATGGGCGCTTGGGAAGAATGTTTAACCCACTGAGTTTGGGTTCAATGTTCTGCATATGTCTGTAAGGTCCAGCTCATTTATCATATTGTTCAAGTTCTCTGTTTCCTTGTTGATCTTCTGTCTAGTTATACCTAATGATGTGAGTGGTGTGTTGAAGTCTCCAACAATTATTGTAGAGATATCTATTTCTCCCTTCAGATTTGCCAGAGTTTGCCTCATGTATTTTGGGGCACTCTGGTTAGGTTCATTGATATTTATGACTGTTGTTTCTTCCTGGTGGATTGTCTCTTTTATTAATATATAATGGCCTTCTGTATCTTTTTTTACTTTTTTGCATTTCAAGTCTGTTTTGTCCAATATTAGTATAGCTACCCCTGCTCTTTTTTGGTTACTATTTGTGTTGAGTATCTTTTTACAACCTTTCACTTTCAGCAGGTTTGTATCCTGGCTGAAAGTTGAGTCACTTGTAAGCAGCATATGGATGGTGCTTGTGTTTTTTAAATCCATTTTGGCAGCCTATACCTTTTGATTGGGGAGTTTAATCCATTCACATTGAATGATATTACTGTAAATGCATTATTTGCTTGCACCATTTTATTCTTTGGTTTTCATATGTCATATCTAATTTTCATCTGTCCTTTTTCCCTTTTGGTTACCCTTTCCTCTATTCTTTCTTCTATACTCTCCTCCAATACTCTCTCTTCTGTCTTTTTCTTTCAGGCTGTAAGGCAAAGGTGGATTCTTTTTTATGAACTTTATAGTTTCTATTTGCTTGTGAATGTTTTAAACTCACCTTCATATTTGAAGTACAATTTTGCTGGATAAAGAATTCTTGGCTGGCAGTTTTTCTCTTGCAGTATCCCAATTGTGTCATACCACTGTTTTCTCGCCTCCATGGTTTCTGATGAGAAATCTGCATGAAGTCTTACGGGGCATCCCTTGTATGTGATGGTTTGCTTCTCCCTTGCTGTTCTCAGAATTTTCTCTTTATCTTTGGCATTCTGAGTAGTATGTGTCTTGGAGTAGGTCTATTTGCATTTATTCTGATTGGGTTATGCTGCACTTCTTGGACATGTAAGTTCATTTCTTTAATGAAAGTTGGGAAATGTTCAGCTACTATTTCCTCAAATGCTCTTTCTGCCCCTTTTCCCTTCTCTTCTCCTCTGGAACTCCATGACATGTATGTTGTTGCATTTTTTGTTATCATTCAACTCTGTGAGCCTCTGCTCTATTTTTTCCATTTCTTTCTCTGTTTGTTCTTTTCTCTTTTCAATTTCAGCTGTTCTGTCTTCAGTATCACTTATACTTTCTTCTGTCATTTAAAGTCTGCTATGGTATGCTTCTAATGTCTTTTTGGTCTCAGTTATCGTATCTTTCATTCCCATGAGCTCTGTTACTTTTTTATTCAGATTTTCAAATTCTTCTTAGTGCTCACTGATTGTCTTCTTGATGTCTTTTACCTCTTTAGCCATACTGTCTTTCAATTTCTTGGTTTGATTTTGGAAATTTGTTTGCATGTCATTGGTTACTTGTCGCATATCCTGCATCTCTTCTGGGGATTTAATATATATCTTTTCTTGGGCCATTTCTTCCATTTTCTTAGTATGGATTGTAATTTTTTGCTGATGTCTAGGCATCTGATTAGGGTGGTGAGTTTACTCAGATCCTCAATTTCTCTTTCTTTTGTAGGATTTTAGTGGCGGGAGTCTGTGTGTTACTGCTGTTCTTTGATTCTTGGTTCAACTTGCTCTGGGACTTTAGGATTGTCTTTGTTAGTTGCTCAAATCTGGGCCCTGGATGCAGTAATGGATTGCAGACTTTCTTCCTAGAGCCTTGGAGAGGGATGCTGTAAAGGCCTGCATAGGCCTCTCTTACTTATTTTTAGTTTCCCCACATGCCCTTCTTTGGATTGCCAGCAGATGGTGCTCTTTGGCATCCCTCTCAATTCAATGCCTGGTGGAAGTGTGTTTGCTGCAACATGGACCAGAACAATGTGACAGAGGTTCCTGCCTGGAGGCTAAGAGCCTCGTAATTCAAACGTTCTCAGAGGCAGTTCTCCAACTTTTGCTGGCAGATCCTCCCTTTTCCCTGGGTAGGAAATAATTCCACACCCCTCTGGGTCCTCAACAACCAGTTTTGTTCAGTAGAGAAGGAGATTTGGGAGGGTTGGATCTCTTTAGTCCCTTGCCTGCTCCCAAGGCAAACAATGGTGTGGCCCCATCTGGTCTGGAAGGCACAGCAGACCAAGTTTGTGGGTCAAAAGCTGAGTCAGCCTTAGGCTGTGTCCCTCTCTCTCCCCTCTCTTGGGAAGGTAGATCCCTGGAGCCCCTTTTGTCTGTAGCCTCCATTCCTGAGGCCTGAGAATTCAAATGGGTCTATAGTATGGGGGAGGGTACCGGCATTTGCAGCTGCAGCTTTTAACTCACAGTTTTGCCCTTATAATTCTTTTCCTTTGTCTCTCTCCACTGGGTGGTGTCCAGCCTTCCACTAATGTCCTAAACCCTAGAAGATTTTTCCCAGGCCATTTCTGCCTGTCCTCTAGCTATTTTTCTGGAAGAGAAGAGGGTCTCATGTCTTTCTGGTCTGCCATTTTCCTGGTAGTCCAAGTAAGGATATTATTAACTTCAGTGAGGTGAAGAGAAAGGCAGCCTTAGTCTGCTAGTTTGGCTCAAAGTTCCCTGAATAGCACAGGAAAAAGAACTGGATTCACCTTCCTCTTTCTTTTTTCTTTTTTTTTTTTTTTCACCTTTTTACCTTTATTTTAGCATATTGCATGGGAGCTGGAGAGTTGGAGTCCCACCTCTGCTGCCAGTTAATCTTGTTGGAAGACACTCTCACCTTACTTATTTCAAAGAGTTGCTGGGAGAACTCTGAAATAATGTAAGAAATACATAGTTATTCATAGGAGCTTTTATCATGGCCACACATTTCCTACATAGTAGGCCCTTTTTATGTATTCCTTTTAATCATCTTATAACCAGGCTTAAATATATAAATTAAATGATTTACATTCTTTGATTTTTTGATTAGCTTCTTTTGCTGATTACTTAAAACATTCATCTCTCTTCACTTAAAGGGATTTCCTTTTTTCACAAATGTCTTTTCCTGAAGCCTTAATTCCCATTTCCATTATTTGGATTAGTTCTTCCTACAGAAATTATGTTGTTTTTGCCATTGACCACAAGAGGACACAATTTCCCAGAGAACTTTTTTGCAAAAGTTTATAGACCGGAAAACTAACAAATAGCAAAAATACTACATAATTAATGGATTTGATTTTGGAGATGTCTATTTGATTTACATCACTTTTATTAATTTTTGAAACATGATCAAACATGAGTTGGGATTCAAATTCAAAGAGATCAAAATCTCTTTAAGATTTTATATCTTTCCTCATTATTATACAACCTATAAGTATAGATTTATGAAAAGATACCAAAATGTTACTGTTGTACTTAAGGGAAATGTTTCTTTCACATTAGTAGAAATTTGTGCAAAACTATCAGTGACTGGAATTTTACTTATTTAATTTTAGAGCAGTGTTTGGCAATGAAAAACTGTTTTAAAAATACATGTATATGACTATTCCAAAAGGACTTTGTTAGAAAATCTGAATTTATTTTGAGCATTCAGGATGTATTTACATGGAAATTGTTTTGTTGCTTATTTTTTAATGCACATGATAGGTAAATAAGTAAAATTATTTTTTCAGAGATACAGAAAATAGGATACTTGGAGGTATTAATTCTTGATAGTTTCCCAGAATTATTATGCATAATTTTTTATTTAATTTAATGGACTCTTTCTTCTTACTACTACCACCTCTTAAAATGGCTTCATGTTATCTGTATGTCTGTAAATGTGTTACCAGAATAAGCACTTTAAAAAAATATAGAACTGTACAATACAGTTAACTATAATATAAACTACGTATCATAGTTAATAGTATAATTATAATAATCTTGTTTCATCCAAAGTACCACACTAGTGCAAAATGTTACTAATAGGGAAAACTGCATGTGTGAGGGAAGGATCTAGGAGCTCTGTACTCCATGCATAATTTTTCTGTAAATCTACAACTTCACTAATTTTTAAAAAATGCATAAAACCCTGAAATTATGAAAACTTAAATAGAAAAAAAAATGGTTTCAGAGCATCGTCTGATAACGTTGTAAATTATAGTAAAGTGAATTATATTTTAACATTCATTTGGAATTATTTAATGGTTCTGGTGCATTGCCATGACAACCAGAATGGGTAATAAAAGCATTTACTTTGCCTTTATTTCTTCGTGAAGATAGATTCCTAATCACATTCTCTGATATCTTGCTGGAAGGATTGAGCAATGTTCCAAAAGACTTTGGAAATGAAGAAGAGTAAAAGACTAGAAAAAGTAAAGACTGAAAATCAGGAGGAGGCTGAGGATGAGGGAACAAAATCTGGAGAGAGAGAATGAAGAAGCTGGAGCAAGTGAACAAGGGTAAAAGAGAAGAAGAAAGAACAAAGCTTGATCTGTAGGGGGAAAAGAGCCTCAATGACCAGAGAACAGAGGAAATTAATGCACATAATGGGAAATATTTACCTAAGTTTCTGATCAAAGACAATTGGTTGCATGTCCCTTGGTGTGGGAATGTAATTTTTTACATCTCTGTCATTCTCACCCAGGTCATAACAAAGATTAAGGATCAGGATTGATGGCAATGGAACTTTTCATTAAAGATTGGTGTCCATCTGATGGGTATGCTCTATTCTGAATTAGAATGAAGCTGGTAACATGTCATTACTGGGCTTCAGAGTGGTGGAGGGGAAGTCATCTGGGGGGAATGCTGATGTCATTGGTCCATGAAAGCATGCTATTCACCTTGATAGAATTTCAGAAATTCTATGTGGTTGCTTAGACTTGCAGCTCATTAGTTAGTGTCCATTTAACCTCCAAAATGGAGGTCAACGTGGACATTTTTCCTATGGCTTGGCTGGCCAGGATCGATATCTCCTCACCTCAGATGCTTCAGATTAGGTCAGAGCTGCAGAATAGTTTTGTTGTCACTCATCACCTACTTAAGACCTTGAGATACTGTAAGGCCCTGGCTTTGCCTAATGGTGCATTTGGGAGACCTCAGTTCTGACTTCAACTGGCACTAATTAAACAAGACATGTTTATCAATTCTTTTTTAATTTAACAAAAAGGCATTGATGTCTCTAATTATATTAAATGCTCTGAGCAAAAAGATGACCTGACCTCAAGGACAGGGGAAATTAACTTGGAAACAATTTTATAACATAGTGAGCTAAATAGTATGATAGATGTCTGCAAAGAGTGCCAGGAAAGAGTATTAAATGTAGACTGAAGTGTAAGCATGCTTTAGCCATTGGGAAATTACCTTAATGAAACGGTAGCCTCCATGTAGGCTTCCAGGAAGGCTATCCCAGAGACAAAAGAACAGAAAGGCTCAAAAACCAAATTAAGATGCACAGATCACATAGTTTATTAAGTCAATTTACAAAATTCAGCAAGAAAGGGAAATAGATGAATAGGTTAATATGCTAGGATGGATTGCAAGCAGGCAGAAAGACCATGTTGCTCAGCTCATGGGGTATACCATGTTAATATACCCTGTTTCTCTTTCTCTTTATTTATATTAGCCTTCCTCACTGATGGTGTGGTTAAGAATTTCAAAAGTAAGGGTAAACGATGGTATGTGTCTGGAGCAATATACACTTGCTCTATTAGACAGACACAGGGCAAATATGCCCGGCCACAACTATGGCTTGACCTTTAGCCCGCTGAACACCTATCGACTTTTTCTGTCTATCTAAAGCAGAAGACCTATATGTCAGAATGGATGTCAAAAACAAGGGGCCTATTTAAGACCTCATGAATATACAGGTTCCTGTTTTAGTTCTCTAAAAGCTTCTGGAGCAATATACCAGAAATGGATTAGCTCTTATGATGGGAATTTATTAGGTTAAGAGCTTACAGTTCTGAGGCTGTGAAAATGTCCATATCAAGGCATTATCAGAGATGCTGTCTCACTGAAGGTTGGCTTCTGGCAATCCTGTACTCCTGAACTCCTGTGGCAAATGGAGACTCTCCCGGGGTCTCTGCATTCGCCTGCAGGCTTACTTTCTCCTGAGTTTACCTGTGGGTTGTCAGGCATATGGCTCATATCTCCCCTCTCCTCCAGGACTCTTTCTCAGCCTCTTGGGGGCATCTTTCCATGCTTCTGTGCTCTGCTGATTCCAGCCTCCACCCTCCAGGACTTCTCTCTTAGCTTCTCGGGGTTTCTCTGTCTCTGCCACTTTTTTCTGTGTCTGCCTTCAGTCCTCCATTTATAAAGGGCTGCAGCAAGTGGACCAAGTCATGCCTCACTGAAGTAATCCAATCAAGGCTTCCCAACGGAATCCAATCTAAAGGGTCCCACACCCACAGGAATGAATTAGCTTCAAGAACATGATTTTCTGGGATCCACCCAACTTCAAACTGTCACAGTGCCTCATGAATATCTCATCCGTTTTATAACTATTTGGTGCTTACTCAGTCTTGCTGTTCATTCCTATCTGCTCTACTTACTTTATCCATGTCTAAGAAGTCTCTCAAGCTACTTGCTTTTATATTTAATTTAATACATTCTCCTCACTTGTTTCTCTTAGTCTCTTTAGTGGAGTTGCATATTTTTAAAGCATCCAGAAGGCATAATTTGTAGCTTTCCTGAAGGACACTCTATCTCACCTTTGGTCTTGAAGGATGAGTAGGAGTGAGCCAGGTGATAAATAGAAAGGGTAGGAGAAGGAGAGTGTTACAATCATTGGCATCATCACAAAGACATAGATGGAGGCATGAGCATTCATGACAGTGGTAGGTTGAATTATGTATCCTAGAAAAAAAATGTTCTTAATTTTAGCCCCATTCCTTTGGGTGTGAACCCATTGTAAACAGGTTCTCTTGAAGATGTTATTTTTAGTTGAGGTGTAGCCCAACTAAATGAGGGTGGGCCTCAATCCAGATTATTGGAGTCCTCTATAAGTAGAAGAAATTCAGACTTAGTAAGAGAGTAAGCCATGGGGCAGAGCCAGAAGCTGGAAATCAATGGAACCCAGAAGTGAAAGAAAAGAACATTTCCATGTGATGGGAAAGCAAGGAACCCAAGGCTGGCCAGCCAGAATGCTATCAAACCCGGGAGGAAGCAAGCTTCTAGCCAATGCCTTTATTTGGACTTCTGGTCTCTGAAACTGTGAGCCAATAAATTATTGTTATTTAAGCCAACCTATGGTTTGGTATTTGCCATAGAAGACTGGAGACTAAAACACTGACCTTTTGAGGGACATGTAAGGAATTTGGTATGGCTGTGGTGGAATGAGTATGGGAACGGCCAGAAATGATGCAAAGTTCAGTCACAAAGTGTCATGCTAAAGAATTTGGGTTTATTTTGAAGGCAATTGAGAAAATTGAAAAATGTTAAGCAGGGAAAGGACATGATCAGGTTTAAATTTTGGAAAGATAAGTATGGAGACAATGTGGGGACTGGATTAGAAAGTGACAAGAGTAGATTTAGGAAGCTATTGCTTCACTCCACAATATACCTAGCCTAAATCCATCAACTTACAACTTAGACCATTGCAATGGCTATTGGGATGTGGAAAAAGGATAATACAGATTTAAAAGAAAATGTTTGGATATAGTGACATTTAGAAGCATCAGTTTCTTCATCTATGAAAAGAAATAGTTGTATAGATTATTTGAAATATCAAAAATATTTAATCTTTAGGGATAAGCATTTTAAAAGGAGATTTTAGAAATTATCTAGCCCAACTAGACAGTTTTACAGGTGAGAAAATGTACTCTATATTTCCTTCTAGCTGAAAGCATTTTCCTAAGTAATCAGAATGAGTTTTCTTCTAGTTCTGGAAATGGCTTTGTGGCCAACTGTGGGCCTAACTTTTGTGCCAAAAAATGAGTAAAATAGGCAGTGGAGTAGTTTGAAGGAGAGGATAAGGGCCCCTTCCAAAACCTACCTTACATTTCCCATGGTCATGATTTTAAATCTATCATTAAGTGGGGCTGGCACTGTCCTCTCCTGGCTCCTCTTTTAAATGGCAAAGTCCCCAAGGTGAGGTAACACATTAGGTCACTAACACCTTTGAGGGAATTAGATTGTATGATGTTTTTCTCACGAGAGGGGATTTCAGGGCAGCTGAAAGACACTGAGATATATTGGAAAGGCCAGACTGAAAGGCAGGGAAAATCACGAAGAGAAAAGGTTCAAATGCCAGGGCCTTTGCAATTTTTCCAAGTGGAGGCATTGGCCTGACACCACGGGCCTTTTGCAGCCTTCTGGGCCTGTCATTCCGTGTGGCTGAAGCTGTCCAGTTCTATCTTCTGCATTCAGTTCTAGATAAAGTTCAGTGACATAGTGAGAAAGCAAGGACAGTCTCAAATTCAGCAGCCTACTGGTCTTGCTTCATCATCTCAATTCTTGCTAATTGGAAAGTCTTAGATCCTTGAAATGTGTCTATCAAATAAGGGATCATCTTTTTCACTATCAGAGGTGAGTTAAGAAAAAACAGTAATCCACAGTCTTTTTGTTTTGACTATAATTGCCCTGTTTAGATGTTATGCTAATGAGTAGAAATATTTCCAGGGAACATGAAGTGCTGCATGTAAGGAACACAGAACAAATGGAAATATCTATGAATGGACATAAACAAACTTAATGGCCATTTTAATGTCAAAGCCAAAGTTTTTGACTGGGGAGAAATATTAGTTCAAAATATATTAACAAGAAAAACAAAGATGTTAAACCATTCTAAAGCGCATCAGCAGGCCTGGAATATCAGAAAAAAAGATTGTACAAATAAAGTATATCTAATTTATTTTATCTGGACTAACTTCCAAAATAGACTACAGTCTGATATCATTATTAAGAAAAACAAATTACTTCTAGATTTATGTGACATTTAACATTTATTCATTATTATTATTGTTATATTGATTCTAATATATAAAATTTGGTACCCAGAAATTTTATAGGGACTCATTAAAATATTTTAAATTATTATGTCAAAACATTTAATGCAAATTTTAAGTATGTGTGAGAGAATATCAAGATGAAAATTTGAGAAGAAAAAATAACTACCAGATTTTACATGTGCATGCATCAGCAATAGAGGCTGCGGTTACAAGTGTGCTTTAGCTTTTGTCATTTCCATGAGTTAATAGGTACAGTGAGTTGAATAGTGTACCCCGCAAAGTTCATGTCTACCCAGAACCTCAGAATGTGACCTTATTTGGAAATAGGGTCTTTGCAGATGTAATTAGTTAAGGGTTGGAATAAAAATTCTGGATTAGGGTGCATCCTAATTCCAATAACTGGTGTCCTTATAAATGAGGAGGGGACATAAAGAGACACAAGGAAGTAGCCCATGTGACAATGGAGACAAGCTAAAGTGATGCAGCTACAAGCCAAGGGAAGCCAAGGATTGCCAGGAACCACCAGAGGCAAGGAAAGATTCTTTCCTAGAGCCTTCTGTGGAGGAAGGGGGAAACATTTCTCTGCTAACACCTCGATTTTGTACCCCCAGCCTCCAGAGCCACGAGAGAATGGATTTCTGTTGTTTTAACCACTCGGTTTGTGGTAATTTGTTACAGCCACCCTAGGAATTATTATGGTAGGTCTAGCAGAGGTTTGTATTGTAAAAATGTCATAGAATGAGAATAGAGTAAAAACAGATCAAAAGGAACCTGCGCTCTTCCCAAATTAAATCAGATGGTCATTCTATTTTTTTATTTTATTTTATTTTATCTTTTTGTTTTTTTTAGTTCTATTTTAATTTATTGTAAAATTCTTAAAACATTACAATTGTGGAACTGGAGACACTGCTTATGAAAATCACAGGAATAAAATAGACTCCTGGGCCTAGAAGGGGTTTTAGAAATCTGTTATACCTCTACCTTTCCTGGTAAGATAGAATGGCTGTAGAGAACAGCATAGAGGGAAGTGTGTAGATTCTGGAGCCAGTCAGCCTGGGTTCAAATATGACTTAACCTCTCCCTGCCTATGTAACCTTGGATAAGTTACTTATCCCTCCATGCTTCCTGTAAATGGGGGAAAATACTATATATCATTAGCTTGTGTGATAGTTAAATATATTATGTGCTAAACACTTAAGATGGTACTTAATGCTTGATACATATTTGATATTATTAATATAAATAAGAACTAAAATATGCTGAACCTTGAGACTGAGAAAAGCATTTTGACTAAATTCTAAATACAACTGGAAAGGTCTAAAGCAGGGCTTCTTTTTTGTTCCACAGACCCCTTTGCCAATCAGGTGAAATAAATACTACTGTAATTTATTTATTGCATACATTCATGAGTGAAGGAAATGCTAGAGTTCAGCTAGAGGTCAGAGAAAATAAAGATAATGAGTTGATTTCTTTCAATTCAAGCTCATGGACTCCCTGATATCTTTCCCTGTTTAAGAACCCCTGGTCTAAAGGGTAAACAAAGAAACTGATGATCCAGTTCCTTTTGAGGAGCAACTGTTCCTACCTCCCTGTACCACTTCCTAAAAACTTCAAGGTACAGAGTGATGGCATCAACTGGAGAAGGTTCCATCATTTATGCTCGAGCTTCCAAGGAGCAACAACAGGAGGCTCATGACCCCTTCAATTTCTGTATTGGGAGCATCTTCTCTAATGACTCTCATGACAACTGTCTGCTTCATAACCTCTATGTGAGTGTCTCACTGACATCTCAAATTCATTTTCAATAAGTTCTCAAATATACCACCCTACATAGACCTGTTTCTTCCATACCTGCAAAACAGCACATTTCGGCAAGTTGTTCACCTAATTGCTTAGGCTATAAACCCAAGTGCCATTGTAGCAGTTTGGCAGTTTGATATAGTTATGATTTCCAAAAATATATATTGGATTATGCTTGTAAACTGGTCTGTTCCTCTGGGCATGATTAAGTTATGATTAGGGATTTGATTGGGCCAGGTAGTAGGGCATTGAGCCCCGCCCCTTGGTGGGTGGGGTCTCAAAGATAAAAGACATGGCAAAGGACAGAGTTGGAGTTTTGATGTTGGAGTCTTGAGCTGGAGTCCCGGGAAGTAAGCATACAGAGGAGCTTGGTCGTGAGGAAGGAGAGGAGGCCCCAGGAAAAGAGAGGAGCCATTCGCCTGATAGTCTATAGCTGGCCTTGTGGAGAGAACAAGCAGCTGAACCTGGAGAGAATCAAGCCTCAGGAAGAGAGGAACTCAGGAAGCCGGAACCCTCACAGAGTTGGGTGAGGGAAGTAACTTATGCTTTATGGCCTGGTAACTGTAAGCTCCTACCCCAAATAAATACCCCTTTATAAAAACCAACAGATTTCTGGTATTTTGCATCAGCACTCCTTTGGCTGACTAATACAGCCATCACCAATTTCTGTTTCCCTCAGTCTACCCTCTTCTCCCTCCAAGAGATCATGAAGAAGACAGTCTCCTGCTAAGCCTGGCACTCTGGATATTCACCCACCCAAGAGTAGGAAGTTGGTTTAGATGCTGGAAAGTTAACGGAACTTCCACAGACATGTCATTTCCAGATCATATAACACCAAGACTCTCTGTAGCACAATTTAACACTCAACGGCTGGTTTTGACATCTCATCTGTTTCATTTGCATTAGATTTTTTTAATCCCAAGTAGCCTGTAATTACCATGAGAACCCAGACTCTCATATTCCTCCTGGGTTCCATAAAGCATAAAATAGGTATTCTATACATACACATACAAGTAATACTCTGTTTTAGTTTGCCAAAGGGCTGCTGATGCAAAGTATCAGAAATCTGTTGGCTTTTATAATGGGGCTTATTTGGGATAAAAGCTTACAGTTCCAAGGCAATGGAAGGTCCAAATTGAGGCATCAGCAATAATGCTTTCTCACCAAAATCAGCTACTGTTGACCCTGGTGGTGTTGCCATGGAGTGAAGCAAGATGGCCGCTGATCTCTGCAGAGGTCTCTGCCTTCCCCTCCAAAATCTACTGTCTGCTGGAGCTCAGCTGCGAGCAATCAGGCACAGGGCTTATCTCTTTCTGGGCTTCTGTTTTCCTGCAGTCCTCTCTTTCACAAGGCAGAATCAAACATGGCTGCTCCCTTTTCCTGTGTCTGTCTGTGTCACTCTGTGTCTATTTATATCAGATCCAGGAAGGGGGTGGAGACTCAACCTGAGTCATCCCTCTCAAAAGCCCTAAATTGATTTTTATCAAGTAATCTAATCAAAGGTCCCTCAACTGAATTTAATGCAAAGGGTATCACACACAGAGGAATAGATTAGTTTACAAACATAATCTTTCTATTTTGGGGATTCATAAAAATAATCTCAAATTGCCACATATTCTCTTTGGAAAAGTACAAAAAGTGTGGGCGCTTCCACAGGTCAAAGATTCCTCGGTTTACCTCAGTGTTATTCTAAAACTGAATTTTAACCTATATAGACAAACAAGAATGAAACTGAATAATACATTACTAAAACATCAGAGATTGAAGACATTTACTTAAAAAATATAAATTTAGAGACCACTTCTTCCCTCAAATAGTCACTGAAATATTACCACTAACTGGATTCTGAAATTATGTAGGAAAACAGTTCTGGTCTTGTTCACCCAGATGCTGTGGCTCATAATCAGAACAATGTCCAAATCAAGGCATCATCAGGATGATAACCTCTTCCTGAAGAGCAGCTGCTGGTGATCCTGGACTCCTCTGTCACATGGCAGCATCTGCTGGTCTCTCCCTTCTCTTCCGGGTTTCACTGCTTCCAGCTTCTTGTTTCTGTGGCTTTCTCTCTCTGCCTGAATTTCAATCTCTTCTAAAGGACTCCAGTAAGGTGATTAAGACCCACCCAGAATGAGTTGGGTCACATCTTAAGATTCTACTCACCAAAAGGCCTTACTAACAATGGGGCCACACCCACAAGAATGGATTAACTTTAAGAACATACTTTTCTGAGGTCCATACAGCTTCAAACCATCACACAAATAAAGGATTCAGAAAAATATGCAAAAGTAAACAAAATACTCAAATAACAACTTTCTATAAAAAACATTCATGTATTTATAAGTATACATTCATTCTAGACAAAAAAAAAATTTTGAGAACGATGACAGAAATAGAAAAAAGTCAGCCCAAAGGCATACAATAAAAATAAGTAAGATAAATGAATCAAAAGGAAAACAAGAGTGGAAAGTGAAAATTAGCTAAGCTAGCAGCAGAAATGTATATCCAATGTCCTATGTAATTTGTAGTAATAGGTCAGACACTTGGCTCTAAATCTAGTGAGCAATATGAACAGATATCACAGACAGTTATAAGATCCTTAGGATCTGCTGTGAAACACACACACACACACACACACATAGTCCAAGAGAAGCACAATTATTCCTCGTACTGTGACCCAAAAGAGGATTGGTTTCACTAGAGCTCATAGAGAAGGAGGCGTTGAGTATTGTAAAGGACAGAATCCTTGGCAATATCGTGTATTAAATACTCAACAAGTTTCATATGGCTGAAGATTTTTGAGCATTTAGACTAATACATGCCATTTGGCTATGCTCAGAAAATATTGTCTTTGTTAACTGAGATTTTGAAAATTGTTGAGAAGTGATTTTGAGATTGTCCTCCTTGAAATTTGATAATAAACTGCATTAATCTAGGTTTCAAGTGTAGTGATGTTCTCTTGAGAAAACCATTGAGGCCAAGAAAATCTTTTATGCTTAACTTTGTCACCCCTAGTTGGAAGTAAGGGTCAGTCATCAGTTAGTCCAGGATTATTGGCCCCAATCTGTTTTGTCAGAGAGAGAAAGTCCTGGCATGCAGAGGTACTAAAATTATGTTAAATTTCTCAAAATACTTAAATTTGAATTTACATAAGATATACATACTTAACTATGTTTTAGAACAGCTTTCTAGCATCAAAACTTATACTGTCTTAGAAGAAAAATAACTTTAGTTGTGTTTTATGATGGAGGTAGCTAATTCCTAGTCTATCACATTTTATATTCTCTTTCATTTTGAATAGTAAGACTCTTTTTCCCCTCAGAAACATCAAAATAGTACCTTGTAAGATGAGGGTAAAGTATGAGGAGATGAGGTATGTTATAAACTGGGGTGAGGAAAGATATCACATATAGTGGCAGCCCCTCCCTCACGTCAGCCCAATATGCTCGTAACAATTTCAAGTTGGTCCTTGCTTATTTGCAGGATGGCCTTAGGCTTAGCAAACTCCTGTGTAGTCTGAGGTCACTTTGTCCCTCGCTGGTCCATAATATAAATGAGACTCTATTGGGTGGCAGGGACTGTACCAAGGGCCCTGGAAAGAAAGAATATATTAAGTAGGATATATACTATAACAAAGAGATCCAAAGATTAGTGGCCAAAACAAGATAGCTCTTTATTTAGCTCATGAAAAAGATTGGGTTGGTGTCCAGGCTTGGTTCATTGGCAAAGCCATGTTGAAGATTTAACCTGTTGCTCTACCATCCTCAAAATGTGGCTTCCACCTGGACCAAGATGGACATTAGAGGGTCTCATTTCAGTTTTGCATTCCAGCCAGTAGAAAGGGAGAAAAAGCCAAGGGAACAATATGTCCTCTTTTAAGGATTCTATCTAGAAATTATGCATGTGACTTCTGCTCATATCACATCGTGTGATCTTAGTCATATGGCCACAACGCACTGCAAATGAGGCTGTGAAATGTAGTCTTTAGCTGGGCAGCCATGTCGAGCATAACGGGCACAGGTTCTACTGCTAAAGGAAGAAGAGAAGAATGAATACTGGTAGATAACTAGCAAGCTCTTTTTTAAGTACTGAGACAACCAGGCATTATCCTTAGCGTCACCTTGGCTCAGAGATTAGAATTTACTCCTCGAGACCTAGTCATAGTCTGCATGCCAGTTACACAGCCATTTTACTCAGACTTCCACTACTGCTATCCTCCCAGGAGCCTCAATTTAAGGGCATTTAGGTATAAAATGGTCCAGAACTTAACAATATATCAACTGAATTCCTTTCATTCCATCCCAATAGCTCCTATTACTAATGCCCCCCCACATACTCCAGCCAATATCTGCACAAGTTGTCCCTCACTCTACTATAAGCTCTTTTCAGGCAAGGGTGTCTTAACCAAATTATAAAACTATTGAGATCAGAGCCAAGGCCAGGGTAAGCATCCAACACATATTTGATGGATTTTTGTTAAATTGGTAATGAAAGTTAGCACAAGAATTGGATGCTAAACAGAGCAAGAAAACTCAATCTGATTCAGTCCAATTTAAATGTAAACTGAGCTTACATTATTGCAACTTTTCACTCTCTCTTCATTATGACATTTATGTGCTTGTTTAGTTTAGAGCTACATATAAGAATAACCATGAACATTTGACTTGGAAAAGGGGAGTCAGGAAATTGTTCACCTTCTTACCCACTTTGTCAACCCCTCTTTCCCAAAGGAGATATTTAAGTAGTCCAATAACTTCACTAAACTGTAATAAAATATATCTTCATGTTTTCTGTCTCTATAATTTCTGTAGAAAACATATAATTTGCATGCATTTTTATAGAAGGAAAGAATCTTGAAAAAAAAAAAGAAACTTTTAACTTTAGATGCTAGCATATGAAATATAGTCAATGAGTCTGACAGAATCATCGTGAATGGGGAAAAAATAGACTGTGGGGAAAGAGAGAGAGGGAAGAAGGGATAAAGAAGAATAACAAGAGATCTATAATGATTCTTTTTTGTTATTACTAGCCACTTATTCTTGTGACATGAATGATAAATGAACAATTAGTAGAACTGTAATAGAGTACAATACATTGAAAGCCAATTGCTAGTGCTAGAAGAGCATTGAAAAGCAGCTTTTACTAAATTATAGTAATAGAAATAGTATGAAGGAAAAATATTAGATTTATGAAAGAGCAAAGTACTCAAAGAATGTCCACAAAATCAGAGCTGTAATAATAGCGTTATACTTTAAGCTGATGAAGAAAACATAATAAATCACATCTTCTGACTTGGAAATTCTCCCAACTGTTGGAATTTTATTTCAAGAGAACCTCTATTTCTGAACTAAATGCCATAAATCTGAGAAGTTTACTCACTTTTGTCATTTGAGCCATTCAGTAATAAAGCTATGGTAAGCCCCCATGAAAAGTTTCCAGCAGCCCTGAGACTGGTAGTTTCAGTTAATCTGAGTGGTGCCCTTTCCTCTTGGGAGACGCGTCCTTGTTGTTTCCCTACACTGTACTCTGGATGCCAGGACTCTTAGCACCTCTGACCTAGATGCTGCTTTTATTAATTTTGGCTCTTTAGCTCTGGCAGTATAATATAATAAATTATTTCTTACACTAACTTTACATGTAGGCATAAACCTGCCTTGGTTTTCAACCTCAAAGCTGCATTTTCCTTTTTTTTTTTTTTTTTTTTGAGATAATGAAACAAATATCTTTGAAAACAATTTTCCTTTGTTTTATTGTTAAAATTTCACATTTATAAATTCATCTGAATTTAATTTTAATTTTATAAAAACAGAAAAATAAAAGAGAAAAAAATCTAAGTAACTATTTATTAGCACATGGATGTTGATATCTGGTATGGCCTGGTTAAAAAAAGCACAGTATAGATTTTTCTAATGTTCATTTAATTTTTCCCCTTTATCTGACTATTGTAAGCATTAAGGGTGCTATGTATATATATTACACATGTATGCATATGTTTTTCTGAAGCATTTAAGAAAATAGCCCAATTTAGATGCAAGGAACTTTTTCTTTCATAGTCTATGAACACGAAGTAACAATGGAATACAAAATAAGAGTAAGGGAACTGAATTCAAATTGTTTGAAATAAAAATCCTCCCAGTAGCAACAGATGTACTACTATAATTGTGGTATAAATTGAAAGCACGAGATTGAACAGCAGCTTTGGAAAGGAGTCCTTGAGTTTATACTCATAAAAATATCTTACCCACCTGGCCAACCACAGAATGCTGGGCTGTCTTTGCATGAATTATATGCAGCCTATAACTAATTGACATGGGCATGGAGCTATATTATATTGTATTACCTCTAGGGAAAGAGACAACTAAGTCAAACTCTGGCTCCACCACTGTCGAAGCATGGAAAAGCAATTTTAACTAATTTGAATTTTTTTCTTATCTGTAAATTGGAGACATTAATATCTATTTTAGTAAGCATTTGGTTAGGAATGAATGACATAACTTAGGTAAACAGCTAGCACATAGTAGTTATTCAGTAAATTAATTGCTGTCCCTACTGGCTTTGCCGTGCTCACTCTGCACTGACTGCAGTAGGAGGTGGCAATCATTCAGTAGAACAGCCTGCAGGACAGAAGGTGCCTATGTCAGCTGAGGCAAGATCCAGCTAAACAGGATTGGATTTGTTGCTCTTTTTTAATTTATTTTTTAAAATCTGCCCTTTATACTCACTTTAAGCAACAGGGTAGATAATGGTGTAGGAGAGCCGAAAGCAAACATTGTGTTGTTTTTCATGAGCTTCTTTCTCTAGAATCTAGAATTCACCCAATTTTTCATAGTCTCAAACCCTGATTAATTGTTAGACAATTAAATGTGAACAGAGAAGAATTGTAAATACTGTATAACTCGTATGAATCAATGGACAGGGTTTTGTTAGAATTAGCTCTCTCGAGGATAATCATATTCTAGGTATTAATTTAGCCTAAGTGGCTCCCCCTTAAACTGTTTTGGTTTCTATGGAGAATTTTGTTCTGGTTTACTGGTATATAATTGTTTCCTCACCTTTTCATTTCCTGAAATAGCACCAAGTACAGTATCTAAATTTTGACTAATATAAATCAAAGCACATGCTTTCCTTTCAGTAAAGTCCTCTATTTCAACACGTGTGCAGGACTTTTCCTTTTAATGCATTAGACATCTGTTATTGTTAATGGGGATAAAATGTCACATGTTAAAAACAATGAAAGTTATTAAAAGCAGTTCAGCTCTTAAATATTTTTAAAACATTCTTGTTAGACATGTAGTTTTTTTTTTTTTTTTTTTCAGTCTATGGCAGTTTCCAAGCCACGAACATGTAAAAACGAATAAGCATATTGTGTATACAAATATGAATATATAAAGCTTTTTGGGGTCACATTTATTATTTTCTAATATATCCTTTGTAAAGTAAATATTAAGCATTACATAATCCTTATGTATCCATACACACATACACATATACACATATTAATTCCTATGGGGATAAGTATATTCCTGACTAATCAATAAATGGCTTAGCATTAGTATAAGGTACTATAGTTATTTTACTGATCTTATATATATAAGTATATATGTTATATTTATATACAGATATGCATTGTGAGCAAACTTGGTTGTGTTAAAGAAGGAATCCCTGAACATCTGAACTGAATTTTCCATTTCAGTGTCAGTGATATTAAGGTGCATATTCATTAAATACATTTACCTTTAATTTTCAAACCCTGAGTATATGATGGTAAATTTAATTCTCATACTCCTAATAAATTTCCACTTCCCTTCTTTGATGTCAATCTAATTGTTTTATTGAAGATAGACTGAGAAGTGGGAATCAATCTTTTTCCAAAAGCCAATATACTCAAATCCCAAAGGTTTTAGATATATTTGAACCTGAGCAGCCATACAGTTGATTTTATAAGTGACAATGAGCATTATCTTAGTCCTAAGCAAGTATCTTCTTGCCCGCAAATTCTCTGTATAAAGCACTACCTATAGGAAGTCTACAGAGAAATAGAAGAAATTCTGTATTACTATATGCAGCATTAAGGATGAAACTCACAAATATAATGCTGAAGGAAAAAGCTAGATACTAACTAATACTATTATATGATTTCATTTATATACAAAAGTATAAAAACCAGGAAAACGAATCTATGCTGTCAGAATTCAGGATACTGTACATCCTTGCAGCAAGTGGAGGTGGGGGTCAATGATCAGAAGGAATCACAAAGGGTACATCTAATTTGTTAGATTGTTCTGTTTTTTAGAACCCAAAAAAGAAATTGCATAATATCATTACTAAGCATCTTAATTGCCTAGGTTAAATATTTTAGAGTTAAGAAGGCATAACTCCTCATCTGTGTAACAGCTTCCTACACTTCAGCTAAAGTTGAGCTTACAATCTGTACTGTGTTTTTCTTTAATTTAAAGTAATTTTTATTATTTTTTCTGATTACAGGAGGATGTTAGAAAACTTGGAAAAATACAAACTACAAAAACTGACCAGTCATCCTGTAACATATAAAAAACAAACACCTACATATTTACAGATTTAAAGATATTTACATCTATACATACATACTCACATACATTCCCGTATGAAACAGAAGTGAAATCATGCCTTACACATTATTTTATAAAGTGCTTTTTAAACTTTTTTCAGTTATTAGAAACATCTTTCCACAACATGTACTATTATTCTACACCAGCCTTGCAATGGCTGCATAGATAAAATTAGAACGTGTTTTTTTTTTTAGATGTTTAGGTTATTATCCATATTTTGTTAGTCCAGTCTTTATACATATTCTTGATTATTTCCTTAGGTTAAATTCCTATAACTTAAATATTTGTGTCAATGTATGTACAATGATTTAATAACTTTAATTCATAAGCCAAATTGTACCCCAGAGAATTTTGTTTTGATTTTTGAACAATACACTCTCTTGCTAGCCAAATGTGGGAATTCCTTGCTAACAGTAGATATTTTAACTTTGCCTTTCTTTGGTAAGCATTTTGTTTGAGCATTTTCATATGTTTATAAAAGGCTATGTTGTGTATTATAAAAAAATATTTTGTTGACTTTTCCAGTACTCTTTTGCTGTGTTTAACCTTATTTTACCCATTTAATTTATATGGATATAAGAATTAATTATATATTAAGGTTATTAACCAATAATCTATCGTATACATTGCAAACAGTTGCCTGGTTTCCTTATGTCCTTCTGTGTGATTGGTTTCCACTCAAATATTTTAAATTTTATGCAGACAATAAATATATTTCTGCAATGGTTTCTGCCTTTGAAAGTCCCCCCACTCCCCATGCTATGCTATTTAAACAAAACAAAGAGGCTGACCTGGACAAGTTACATAGTTAAAGATTTCCTTTGTTCTAATTATGTATTTATATAAGGCTTCAGTGTAGGTACATATCTAAAGACACAGAGTTTCATGTAATAGTGTTTCATGCGGTACTATGTTTCTTTGAAGATTTTAAACTCCTATTGTTTCCCTAATGCTTAGATTCTACAAATACTGGAATCTAAGTTTCCCCAAAGTGCCAATCTGGACCCAATCTTATAAGTCTTACATAGATTGTCAGTAATTTAACAAAATTATAACACAGCAGTTCATTTAAAGCCTTCTGATTATTTTTTGCTACAAAGGTAAAACTATGTAGGCAAGCTGTAAGAATTCACAAAATGTCATAATATGATAAAATACAGCTCAGATCTCTCCACTCAGAGCCAAGGTTCAGACAGCATTCTTGAATCCTTCATAACTCCTTTCTTGATATGGTAAATTACCTGAACTTCATAGATACTCTTGAATCTCTCCAAGAGGAAGCTGCTCTGTTCCTGGGGAAAATGCTGTTTTTCTCATTGAGTCAATGACCCTCATCTAATCAATGAGCGTTCTGTAGGTTTCCTGAATGGCAATTCCAGACACTTTCTTTTCTACCATTGACCGGCTGCTGGTCTTAGTAATTATATTCAGGCTTGACATACCTATTTGGGACCAAGTCTCGGTCAAAAACTGGGGCAATTCTTGGACTTGTTTTCAATGTACGCTTACTGATGCTCACTTAAACACCCATTTTAGTGACAAAAGACGGAAATGCTCAGCAATAATTAACATTATGACATATGAAATACTCAAGAAAGAGATGTTTATTACTAAAAAAGAGTTAAAGTCCCCAAGCACAGAGGAAAAGGAAGAAAAGTCAAACCCTTTTTAAGGTTTGAGCCAAGAGTAAAACAAAAATTTACATATGCAGTATCCATACGAAAATACATGCAAGAGTATTCTGATGGAAATATTTTGTATGGATGCATGTTTTCATGAATGTGAATCATACAGTGGAGGGAGGGACTCTGAGTATAGAAGTAGAGGTCCTGGGGGGTGTCCTGGGCAAAGACCTTGAGGTTTGGATTGAGGTGTGGAGCATATTTTTGCAGCGATGTAAATTGGAAAGATTTTTTTTGTTGTGTTTTGTTGTATAATGTTTTTAGTTCTAGGCATTTTTCAACCTGTTTTTTGTTAACTTTAGAAGGAGTTGATTGGATCTGATGAAATGTAGTACACATATAAAGGGTATGAAGTTTAATTTGTGGTTCTGTCATTTTGAAACAAAGTGGCATCCAATATATATTTAACTGAGCCCATCTGCTCTAATTTTAATGGACTTCAGTGAGATTAGGCAAATGAATAGTGATGAAAGAAATGGTGTGGTAAGCTCAATAAGCTCTACAATTAAGAAAACCACTACTTGTCAAATGCTTGTTCACTCCCCCCCCCCAGCCCCCCATGGTCAGAATATTTGAAATTGGGTATTTTTTTCCAAGTCAGAAAATTTTTAGTAAAATTAGAAGGCCCTATACTCTACTATCATTTCTCAAATGAGCCACTTGGAGTTGAATCAAAGATTCTATAAGGAACAGGATATTAAATAATTCTCCTTTCGACTTTCTAGGCAAGGAGGGAAACGTATCATAAAAAATACTAATTATGAAAAAGTTACTTATTTTAAATTTTGATAGATTTTGTGTAGCTAAAGGCCAACTTTATCATTTCAAAAGCTGATATTTAAATCTCAAATAAATCTATACCAAATCTATATCATGCACAGCTTTTCAGAGATACTATATAAATCCATTAGCAGCAGAGTGCAAAACTATCTGTGTGAATAAAGAGGTTAGGTCAAGAACTAAACTTTAAGACTATAAAAATGGCAGAAATAACACAAGATGTCCAAGGGTACATTTTGGTAGCCATGCTCCTCCCCTGCTTCTCCAAAGAGAAGCTTTTCCATTTTTCCTTCCTGAAGGAAGGAATCAGTCACAGGTGTTCAAATCAAGCATGGGTAAATGCTTAGTACCTGAGGCAGCCCTGTTCCTCAGTTACTATCACCAACAGCACTTCTTTCAAGATATATTTATTAAAAAATAAGCCCCCCCAAAAAAAAAGTTCCCAGAGGATATACCAATTGAGCTTTCATTTATTTTTCATATGAAAAACTTTATATGCAAATTCTAGAGTTTTGTTTTTGTTTTTTTTTGGACTGCAGGGTTTAGATTCCTATGTGGCAGTGATCTTGCAGGAAGACTTAAGACTGTGATTACATATGCCATGGATAAAGCATTAAATCTCTATGATTTTGTTTGAAAAGCATTTCATTACAGCAGCAGCTTAAACTGGGCACAAAATGCCATGCTGTTAAAAATATCCTGATTCTCTTTAGAAGCAGGGCAGACTATTTAATATTTCTTTTTTATTATGTGTTTCCTCCTCTCATGAGCCCTTTTAAAATACTGAATTATTATTTTGCTCTATATACACATCCAACATTGAAATAGCATAAACAACAATAGCAACATTGGCTAAATAATTACCTTCCGTGAGGCACTTTACATTACCTCTTCTGATACTTTAAATAATTCTGTTTATTATTTCTACTTTACAGGTTAGGTATTGAAGTGCATACATTTTTAAAGTGAGTTATCCAGTTTAATAATGAGCAGAACTAGGATGTGAAGCTCGTCCCAGTATTACAAATCCACAGATGAGAATAAATGTCAGCATGGAGCAAAGGACCCAGACTCTGACACGCAGTTTTTGGTTATGCCCTTCGGGGGTAGAGTCGAACTGTGAGTCTCAAGTTTTATTCTAGGACCCACCTTCTATTATGCACAAAACTTTGGTTTCACTTTCATGGAACACTTGAAGAAAAATTATGGAATATAACATGAATAAAATATTTGTGAATGGCTCCTAAAGATTAATGGCAATTTACATTTATATGGTGCTTTAGTGTTCAAAGGATTGTCATGGTAATTATCTGACTTTTATTTTCATTTTTTAACTTTTCCTTTTGAAATAATTATAGATTCATAAGATGTTGCCAAGATAGTATGGAGAAGTTCTGTATACCCTTCACATGGTTTCTTCCATTGATTACATCTTACTTAACTATAGTGCAATATCAAAACCAAGAAACTGATATTTTTTGGTGTAAAATACACAGCTCTTTGTTATTCTAGCACATGTATAGATTTGTGCAACCACCACCGCCACCACAATCAAGATACACAATGATTCCATCAAGATTTATTTGATTTTAATATATTCCCACTGATTTGGAAAGCATATACCTAAAACCAGTGTCTTGACTACTGACAAAGGAGTAGCAGTATCCTATATGAATATATATATACACCTTTAAAGGTGAATATATATATATATATATATATATATATATATATTCACCTTTAAAGCGATTTACCTGTGCTTTCTTTTTCATATGTAGTTTTACAGTAGCAGATTAGGAGTTTTGGTCCCCCTTTTCACCTGTAGTGTGTGTTTTGCTCCATTTAGAAAGATGCATAGGCTAAGATTGGATGTTAGTATCACATATTCCAGGAGAAAATTATTTTGGGTAAAAAAAACAAATCCAACTCACATTTTCCCAGTTTATTGTAAAGCAGCCTTGCTCTTTATATAATGTATGCTTGCATGTTTTTAAACCACTGGTAGTGAAGGTGATGCCTTGTTCATAGTTTTTATTGCCACAGAATTGTATAGGCTATAATGATTAAAATAATGATAATGATGATGATGCATATTTTAATAGAGGCTACCATTTAATGAGCACTTACTATCAACCTTTAACCATGCATACATATTTCAGTCAATCCTCATACGGCCCCGTGAGATGTCGGTAAAGTAAGTTGCCTGGACTTACAGAGTATGATATGACATTCCTGTGATTCAATCCACTTCGGTCAATTTCCAAAGCTTGCGTTTATAACCATTATGTTAATCAAAAGATATTTGTCTTTTCTCTTTTGTTAAGATTGGTCTGAAGCCACTTGATGAAGTTGTGGCTTTAAAACACCCAGAGAAGATAATTTCAAAGCTTCTTCAAAAATTCCTACAGTAGTCTACCTACCCAGTTTCATTGCGGAGCTGACATCCCTCCACTACACGATAAGCTCATGCTCACATTCCTGATTCTCAGCAAAGATGAAAAATAGCTCCTCATTTTACTAAAACATTTCTAGTGGAATATAATAATCATATAATCTTTCCCAAATAACCTCTATCCCTAAGAATTTGGTCTCTAAAATTCTTGACAGTGTGTAAATCTTAGTCACACTACTTATAAACTGGTTGAGCTTGGGAAAATTATTTAACTTCTCTGTTCCATAGTGCCCTCATCACTATGGGGTATAACAGTGTCTATACCCTAGGATTATTATGAAGATGCAAAAGCTACAGAAAACACTCAATACAGTGTTTGGAACATATGCTGTCATGAAAACAAGCAGTACAATAAATAGATTGCTATAGAAATGATTACTCATTACTATAGTTATTATTACTCCTTCTAGACTTAATAATCTAATTATCTGGTGGATCTCTTTGGGACCATTTCTAGTTTATCCATTTCACTAACCTTATGGTATTCAAAATAGACAATGCTTTCAAGGCCTGCCCAGTAACAATTAAGGATTTACTACCTGTGAAGTCATGAAATTACCTCCAGTAAAAGAATAGTGCTACCATTTATCTATCCATCCATCCATTCACTCATTATTCTAACAACATTTATATGATGTCGCTTTCTTTTGTTCAACAACTGTTTGATCTATTTCCATATTCTTATAGACATTTTTCTCCCTTTTGAAGACTGGAAATCATAAAAAGCTGTCTATAGCAGCTGCTTTGAGGTCATCTACGTTTGTTGGCTGCAGGTGGAAATCTCCTTCACAGAGCCCTAAATAGAAGGCTGTAAAATCTGGCCTTTGAGGGAGCCAGACCATACCAGCTTTTTGTATAATATATCATCCACAGTATGTGTTAAGGTGCTTTTGATCTTTGAAGGCAATATCTTTCAAAATGATGTGGTGCTTATATGTGACTGTCAGTCCTTTTTAGGAATCCTGGTATCAAGCTGATTTCAATGATGATTGAATGAATTTTTAAGATGGTGTACTCATGATTCAATTTAATTGAGATTCTCTAGATCTTGTTGAAATCCAGTTGTGAGGATCAAATAAGAGAAAGTACGTGAATGGTGCTTTGAAAACCATAAAGCACTAGGCAAACATAAAGCATTTTATTATGGTTTCTTTCTTATTTGTCAAATTCTTTATCTCACTGAATATTAGAAGTTCCTTGCCTTCTGCCAGATTAAGGATGGAATTCTACCAAATATTAGCCTCTTTAGAATATTTTAAAATACATTCATACTTTTCTTCAAATGTCCTTATTCTTTCTCCTTTAGGGAATAGGCACAGACCTAAACTTCAGTGTTACAGAGAAAGTTGTAGAAATTCATAGGCTTTGGTTTTTAGAGATTTGAAGAAGTTTTTCCATCTTTCTGGTGTTTTATTCCTGTCAGATTGCATTGCTTCTTTCTTTTCCTTCTCCTCCGCCAGGTTTGGTTTTGAGCTTTGGATTCAAATAAACCCCAAAGTCAAAACAAAATGGTCAGAATTGCTGACTCTTGTTTTGCAACCATTTTTAGTCTAGCATTCACAAGAAGGAGGGTGCTGACCAGAAATTGGACCTAACTTCACCTAAAATCTTGGCAAACTTCTGGCATTTTTGAGTGAACTTCTACCAAGATGTAGATATATAGCAAAATTTCAACACATATCTAATATCATGTAAAATATAATAATATCATTATGTGAATGGTAAGATTATTGATATTCAATATTAATCTGCCAGGTATTTTTTCGTAAAAACTAAAATAATAAACTAATTTATATTTTATAGGAAATAGAATTTTTTATTTTTAAAGTTACAGGTACATTTTGAAACCCCATATGTAAAATATGAGTAAGTATCTTCATTACCTTTGAAGTTTACTTTCAAGGTCTGAAATTAAGAAAAAACACTTAAGATAAAAACTGTGCTTATTAAGTTTCATCTCAGAATTTTTATACCTATGTTATAAACCTTCCACAACAGTGTTTTTTTACAATGGAAATGCTGACAAATGTTATAACACCAATCCAAGGGAGCTAATTGCATGTTCATGCAAGAATTATTCACATTATCATAATATTTGGTTGAGTTTCTAATAATTTTGCCAAAATCTGCTTCCACATTGGCCAACTGCAGAAGAACATCAGCC
The DNA here is from genome assembly GCA_026826555.1 of Tolypeutes matacus. Taxonomy (NCBI): domain Eukaryota; kingdom Metazoa; phylum Chordata; class Mammalia; order Cingulata; family Chlamyphoridae; genus Tolypeutes; species Tolypeutes matacus. The sequence continues at coordinate 6,618,083 of JAKSZT010053769.1, forward strand.
AGAATGGCTGCCTGCTGATGGCAAATATTTCTTATTATTTTTAATTTCCTTAGTAATCCTGGTTATGTCTCTCAAATATGATTTCATTTAGACCTTTTTTTTTTTTTTTTTGGTTTACATGTCTGAATACTAATAGTAACCTGATAGTTATGGGGAACTTGGTTTTAGACCAAAAGGCAGTTTTCAGACAGTAGTGTATAAATTGCCTCCAAGTAATATCTAAAATGGTATTTGGATTCTAAATGTCCAAATAACTTTAAAATTTCAAAAACCAATTATTATAAATTTCCAAAAGTAACCGACAATTTAGAGATTTTATAACTGGTAGAAGTTATTGAAAAACCAATGTCCAGTGATATTTCTATCACTGTTGATTTAGAAGATACAACTTTAGCATTGTGTGTGCTATATACTTAAAAACTTGTATTAAAAAGTACATTGGATTTATGGATCCAACATGGGGAAATCTAAAACAACCACATTGCTTAGAAAAGTTGAGTGTTAACATATGGATGGGCACTGGATCAGATTGTAGATCATTTTCTGATCTCTATAGATGATGTGCTGTAAGGAATACATCAATTAATCTCTTTGTGTCTCTGATCCTTCTGCTTCAATTTGTTCCATTAGTGCAATGATTAATAAGATGCCTTACGAGACTTACATTTTGGGGCAGCTTCTAAATATGTCAAAAGTAAAAAAAAAAAAAAAAAAAAAAGGCAAAGCATGTATAACTGTAACAGTTTTAAGAATGGTGGATATAATTCTTCTAGAAATTACAGGGAAATCGCTTTCCATTTACAGGCTCTGAAGTAACATTTACTAGGCTGGAGAAATATTCATTGTAGGACTACTATGTGTTTACTATGACCATAACAGAGTGGGTCAGAAATGACGGAGATATTAGGAATGATAGATAGCTGTATTCACTCTTTAGGATCCAGTGATTTTCAGGGTCCTTTGTCGACAGTTTTGCTTCATTTCTGACTTTCAAAATTGTTTTTTTCAAAAATTATTGAGGATTCCAAGATTTGAATCAATTTTTAAAATTTAGTCAGCGTTTGTAGATGTTTTAAAAATGATATTTCATTCCCAAGAGGACCCAAAGTAGAAAGATGAGGAGCTTCAGTCAGTGTGCTTTTCCAAATCTGAATCATCTCTACACTATTCTGCAAAATGTCAGCACATTTTAAAAACTGAATGAATAATGAACCTGATAGCTAAAGATGAAGGAGTGATGGAGTCTCGAGCACCCATAAAGAGTTGGGGAACAGAATATTATTTGTGAATTGAGAAATAGTTCTTTCGTTTAACAAATTGAAATGAGTAATTTTAATTTTACCTTTAAAGATATATAAGTGATAGTCTGGGTAACCAAGATTTTGTTTAAAAGAAGAGGAAAAAGAAAGGGAAAATGAATAATTTTAAATTATAAAACTGGGAGGATCTATCGAACTTTCAGATTATTTTAATTAAAATGCTAGAGAAGTAAAATGGAACGCACTCCCTGATTTTGTGGTTATTTAGTTTTATATGGTTACATTTTTCTCTTGCCTGTTTGTCTTAATCTTCTTATGGTAGAGGTGGAAAAATTCCTTGTGAAAAGCCAGTCAAAAGTAAGAAAACATCTTTCTGAGGGAGGGGGCGCATTTGAGCACATTTGCAGCTGGTATAAAAAGCAGAACTAGGAAGTTTTCAATGTTAACAGTAAGTGCTGATGAAGGTGCTCGGAGATAAGCAAATTCCTGTTACTGGTGGGAAGGAGAGGGAAGTGGCAGACCCTTCCTAGAAAGCAATTTGGTCGTTTGTATCGCCAATCTTAAATTTTCGTTTGATCCTGCTATTTCACTCCTAGGTATCTTACATCAGAAGATTATCTAAGGCAGAGAAGAAATTGACCAAAATGTTCTTTGCAGCTTCATTTTTTAAAAGGAAATATTTTAGCTATCCACCTGTAAGGGATTAGGATAACGTACATAATGATGCATTCCTATGACCCTAAAATAGTCATCAAAATCATGTTTTGAACAATACGTGGAGTCACGGAAAATGTGCTTTTTCTTGAATTCTAAGTTAATAAAAAACAGCATTCGAAAGTATTCCAAATTTGTTAAATATTTTGAATTCAATTTGCATGTTAAAATGTCTAGAAAGAAATAGATGAAAAAAGTAAGCGCGGAGTGATTAAAATTTTCTTTCTCTTATTGTTTTACTTTGTTTTCAAACTTCCTACAATATTATTTTTTAATAAAATGGATTGTCTTCTAAAAGTATGACAGGGAGAATTGTGTGTCTAGGTGCTTGTGCGCAATGAGGGACCAAAAAACCTGTTGGAACAGCTTAAGACTTAGCCTTTAGGATGACTGAACTTAGATAGGCAGTATTCCCTCACGTTCCCCTCTTCACTTACCAGTTCTTCTTTGAAGGACTCCTATTCAGGTATTGGCAGGTCACGCAGAAGAAAAGGTCCAAACTGCTGGCGGCCCCTCCGTAGGGTCTGGCCTTAACCTCATCTCCAACAAAAGTGTTTTGCAAAGCGGAAGAACGCATCTTCTCTTTCGACTTTTCGCTCTCCTAGTCTCTAGACGTGATTCGAGTAAAAGCTATTTCCCTTACGTACTGCTAATCTAGAAAGTTTAAAGTGCGCGCTCGGTTGGCGCTTGCTTGGACAGACCTGACCCTTTCCCGGGAGGCGGCAGGTGGAAGCGCTGGCGGACAGCGAAGGCGTGGGGGCACCCAAGACACCCAACAATCCTCACGCCGTGAACGTAGTCCCGAGCTTTTACTTCTCCTTCCCTTAACAGAGTTGAGGATTCCGTGCTACTATCCTTCCAGACAGCCCTAAGGGGTCCCCATCCGGCTTTGGGGGCAAAGCAGAGGTTTGCGCTCGAGGTACCAAGGGCACAGTGATGCGGCCTTGAGACGTGCTGAGGTCATCTTAGTTGTAACCCTCCCCACTCTCCAGCCCAAAGAACCGGATCCTCACCGCCTCAGAAAAACAGGGAGAGTGGGAGACAGGGTGGAGGGAAAGGGAGAGGAATGGTCTCCTTTTTCAAGGGTTGCACTTTCTCGGCCTGTCCTCTAAACTCCCCCTTTTCCGCGTCGCTTTCCTTCTGTCCTTCTGCCAGTCTCGAAGCACCAGACTAGAAATCAGAAGCCTCCCTCCCTAACCTCTCAAGAGACTCCCTCCCCGGACCTTAACTGCCTTCGCCTGTCTCAACTCCAAGGCCTCCCCAGGGGCTCGCGCCCGCAGGGTATGGCGCAGCACCGACTCCTGGGGCTTCAAAAAAGGTAAGAATTTTTATTTTGTTGTTTCTATATTAAAAAAAAAAAAAAAAAAAGGTAAGGAGGGGAGACTAGACTCTCTAGAAGCCTCGAAGGTTGCCTTTTGCGGAGAGGATTAGCTTCCTCCCACCCGCCGGCAGAAGCTGCTGGCCGTCGCTAGCCTCGAAGGCCCCACTCGTTTTAACGTGTCGGCCATGCCCCTGTTCCTTCCCCGAAGGGTGTGGGGATTTTACAATCCCGAACCCAAGCTCCTTAAGGCCAGACATCTGTCTGGGAGCGCCTCTCCTAGCCTTTCAGCCCCGCCCACTGCCGGGTCCTGAAACACTCCGGCCCGCGCCCATGCTAGGAGGGGCAGACACTCCCCGACCCCCGGCCTCAGCCGGTTTCCTTCTTCTTGCAGCTCTCCAAGAGCTCGGTCATGAAGGAGATGTAGACGATGGCCAGGCGCAGGGTTTCGATCCGGGACAGCCTCTTCTCATAAGCAAAAGTGGGCACTTTCCTCCGCAGCTGGTCGAAGGCCTCGTTGAGGTTAAACATCCGCTTCCTCTCACGGATGTTAGCTGCCTGGCGCTGGGCGTAGGTGATTACCCTTTTCCTCTTGGGGCGGCCGAGAAGAGAAGCGCCTCTCCCTGGCTCTTCCTCTTCCTCCTCCTCGTAGCCCTCGGGTACTTCGCCTTCATCTTCCTCGGGGTCCCCCTCCTCAAAGCGCGCCAGCCTCCTAGGCCTTCCCTCTCGGAACACAAGGGTTCGGTCCCCAAAGGGAATCCCAGGTGCGAAGTCGCAGAGAAGAGGGCCACCCGGCGAGGCCAGGGACAGGTCTGCGACGAAGTCCAGCACGGTGGCGTCCACACAGCTCTCCGGATAGGCCGCCATCGCGTCAGCTTGGCTCTGCGTCTCATCGATTTTTCGCAGGGAGGGACGAGCTTGTGATGGGCTTCTTAATAGCCTTGAATCTGATGGGGCACCATCACCGAAGGGCCAGAGGAATTAACATTTATAACCGAGTTAATAACAGGATTCGTCACATCAATAGGGAAGGCTCTGACAACGTTCTTACTCTAGAAGCTGATGCAAGAAGACAGGCTTGAGCACAGAACGAGGCCACAAGTAGAAGACTCAAAGGGACAGGCCAACAGTTCTGAAATCCTTTTCTCTGCGCCACCAGGGAGAGTTCCTTCTTGGCAACAACTCCCAGCTCTTACCTGCTGTGCTATTTGTGTCTCTCCTCACCCCCTCAGGCAACTAACATTCTGCAGTCTTCTTATCTCATGTAGTTCTTTAATTTAGGTTTGTATTTTCAAAGCCAGGATGTTTTCCACCGCGCTGGCTTCTCCTTGGCTTCCGAGTAGGAGTCCTGAATCTTGCCACCCAAAGCTGCCAATGGAAGTGAAACAAGTGCCTGTCCTTTTAATGATGTCCTGAAGGGGGGCCCTGCCTGCCAGGGGTCACCGGGAGCTGTTTGCCCAGTATCCCAGTGCAGCGGCTGCTGAAAGGCAAGACCTTCCATTAGCTTAAGTAAGCATGGCAGGGGGGCCAAGAGCACATTCCCCAGAGTCGCTGTTGGAACCGGCTTCTTCCTTCCAGGGCATAGCAAATAGCTCTCCTGCAGTGCTAGGAGCCCTGATTTCCAAAGTCTATTTTGTTTGCAATCGGCCTAACAATTGAGATACTTGACTTTCCTTTCCCTACTCTTATCTCCTACTCCTGTAGAGGATTTTCCTCCGAGGGCAGAACTTATGACGGTAATAAAGTGAAAAGTGAAGCTCAGATATTTTTTTCTGAATGTGCTTTACTATATAATACCAGTGTGGTGGTCAGAGCAAACGCTCTCCCCCCAAACAAAATTACATTCAATCTCCTTTCAAAAATGCGAGTTACCACCTCTGATAAGCGAACAGGTCCATCAGCTCACCCTCTGCTGAAGAGTATTTCAACTTTTAAATTACAGAGCCTGTGTCTGTGAACAAAGAAATACTCTGACACTTTCCATCGGCCATTTTATCCTCATTGATTTGGACAATAGGACTCCTGAGTGGAAACTGCTCTTTACTGATTTCTATTTAAAGGAGATTTTTGGCTATCTTTGGATCACTTTTGGAGATGAAAAACGGTTTTAAATTTGGTAAAACGAGAATGAAATTTTACTGATTTTATATTATCTCCAATGTTTTAAAAAAGAAGTGTTCTGTTTTCCTTCTTTTTTAATAGCTGTGTTTAATTATTCAGAGTAGAGATTTTTGAAGACACCGTGGGGGAAGAATGACATTCTAGGAAACAATTTTAACAGAGAATTAAAAATAATGGCCTAAGATGACTAGAGATCCCTTGGTTCAAGGACAAACCACTAAGGGCATTTTCCTTATTAAGGAGGTAGACTGTGGCCCTGACGGTTCAGTTAGTACATTGGACAGCTCCCAAAAACTGCCTACCAAGAAACAGGTAAGCACAAGTCCTTTGCTTATTTCTAGCCTGGAAATGTGTAATCAAAGCAGCATCACCTTGAAGACGTCGTCCTTTCTTCCTCCTTCTCCACCTCCTCCACCTCCTCCACCACCACCTCCTACTCCGCCTCCTCCTCCTCCACCACCACCACCCATTTGTGTCTGGATTTTCCCTTGTTTTGTTTATCCTTTAGTTCATCTTCTCTTCTCTTGCTTGTGTTTATTCTGCACTCTCAAATTTGTGTTGTGGTAACTCAGGCAAAGAAGAATTGGAATTTATGTTCCTTAAAGATGTTAATGAGAATGAGGTCTTTGGTTATGACTAGTTATTTGATTTTTTTTACTATACTTCTTGCAGACAGAATACTGAAAAGTAAAAACTTATTGGAATTCAACAGTGGTTAATGGCAGAATTAATTTTTGTTTTGACAAATAATAAAATGCTTTATAGCTCTTTTAAAACTTTCTTTTATTAAATATTTGGGTGAATTTTACAGTTGATTTTTAGTTATGTTAAAGTTTTTTTCAGGGACAATTTTTTTTCTTTAAGTGCATACATAAGTAAAGTAAATACTTCAGCCAAGTGAGAATCTAGTTCTATAAATTCATTAAGGAACTTAATGAAGAAAAACATGGTAAAAATTTTAAAATTTAATCAAATAGGGGTCTGAAGCTATCATGAGACTCTAAAGACAAAATTTTCATGTATTAAAATCCCTTATGGTTTTAGCCAAAGAATATATATTTCAATAATCATATCACCAAAGAAAATGTAGCTAAATTGATGGAACAAATACCTAGGATTGGGTTGAAATATTACTATTAAAATATGAGGGAATCTAGAAAAATGTTTTACTAGGTATGGTCATAGCAATAATTTAAAAATAGTTTCTTTTTTTATTTCATCATAAAATCCCTAGATAAACACTTCTTTATATAACAATGAATTCAGTTTATCTTATAAGAAACTAATAATGCTGACACAGTAAAGCCAAAATGTTAAATCCAAGTTGTTTTAACAATTGACTCATTTTTATCATTGATTATATAACACAAATACGTGAATTATTTTTGTTTACTTATCTGTAAACATCCACTTTAGTTTTAAAAGGCTTGTGTGGATTTTTAAAATTCTTTTATGTGGATTTATTTTGAATGGGACAAGAATCAGATGAAAAGTTGCTCTGTAGTGCTATGAATATTGATCGCAATTGGTTCTCTTTTATTTTTGTATTTTAATAGTATTTTCACTAATAAGATACTTTCTTCCTCTTTTTTCCAATGTAAACTTTAACTTTGGAAGACACTTTTATAAAACTCCTAAAAAGACATCACTGGGGGTGTTAGAACAGTCCAAATGCACAGAAATAAAACATTGCCATGGCATTAAAAAACACTTACTACTTATTCTGGTTGTTTTTCAGTAGTTAATACATATGAGACCAGTGCTAGATATGAGAAAAATTTCCTGATTTGGAGTTATTCCATGATTGGTGTGAGCCTTAAATAGACAATATTAATGAAATGCCTAACACAGGACCTGGCATATTAGATGTTCAATACATGTTAATTGAGCCTGAACTTATATGGTTTGAGGCCCCAGATACAATGAACATATAATGGAGATTATTACAATAACATAAATTAAAAATACTAAAGGGAGAGCCAATAAACAGGAAAGGCACAATCTACCTAGTTTAATGGTTCATTGTCATGAATACAGTTCTTTCTTGATGCAATATCCCCCCAGCTTACCTAGAAAGCAGAGGTGCTACAGTGATATGGATCTTGAAATGTGGGTCTTGAGAAAGAAGAAGGGAAGGGGAGAAGGAGAAGGAGATGGAGAGAGGAAAAAGGAGGATTAGGAAGAGGAAAGACTAATCAACTATATGTTATGCCAAGCACTTGAAGTGGCAAGCAGTGCAGCAAAACAGTTTAGAAGTAATTTGGGAGTCAACCTGCCTGAATTCAAACCCTACACTAATATATTATGACTGTGAGATCTCACGCAAGTGATTTATTTACTGCCTTTAAGCCACAGATTCCTCTTTTTTTTTTTTTTTTTAATTTGAGAAGTCCTGAGTTTACAAAATAATTATGCAGAAGATGATGGACGACTAACAGACAAAACTGAATACTCTAACAAAAGCAATGGAGAAAGAGCCAAAAGCTGTCCAAGAGATCTGCTTTGGGGTTCAGCAGACCAGAAGAGTGCTACACAACTCCCAGGAGGGTGAGGGACAGAGAGAAGAAGAAACCAAATCAACAAACAAGAGTTACCAACCTCCCGTGGTGGAAGGAAGGGCTCCTCTCCCCCACCGACAAGATATTAAGCTGGGGTAAAACACCTGGTTCTCTGCAGATGATTAAGAAGAGAGCAGACATCTTCCTCCTCGTCAGCTTTTTCAGAAGAAAAGGAGGGGAGGTTGGGATGCTTTTCTTCAGTGAATTTGGCCAGCAGAGCCCTCTTTGAATCTCTGATCTGATGATTTAACACAGGAACACAGGAATCTGAGACTGAAACACCTGTTTAGAAAGGTGTGCTGACTAGCACCTGTTGCTGGCCAGTCTGGAAATTTCATGGACAAAAACTGTTCACACTCTGTATCCAACCCCTGGGAGAAAATCTGCACTCCACTAGTGAGTTCCTGGCCTGATTTTGAAAACTTAAGCTGGACAATTTTAAAAACTGAGAATAAGTTGAATCAAATATCAAAGAAGAGCTATGGAGAAAAAAAAGGCAAGAGAGAGAAATTAGGCATCAGAGTAAATTCACCAACATATTCACATGCATAGACATAAGCAAAAAATCACTGGCCATGCTAAGAAACAGGAAGAGATGGCCCAGCCAAAAGAACAAACCAAATATTCTGAAGAGATACAAGTTTTAATATAATTAGTCAGTGATAATCATACAACTCTCTGAAATCACTTCAAAGAATTTAAAAAATATATGGCTAAAAAAATTAAGGATATTAATAAGACACAGGGTGAGCATAAAAAAACAATTTGAAAGTCTGCAAAGAAAAGGAACAGACCTTATGGGAATGAAAGACACAATGGATGACATTAGAGGCTCATAATAGCAGATTTGAATTGCTCGAAGACAGAGTAGTGATTTCAAAGACAGAACATCAGAACTGGAAAAGACAGGAGAACAGAAAGAGAAGGGAATGGAAAAAATGGAACAGAGTCTCAGGGAATTGAATGACAATGTGTAACATACAAACATTCACATTATTGGTGTCCCAGAAGGAAAAGAGAATGGAAAAGACTCAGAATATTTGAGGAAATAATGACCAAAAGCTTCCCAACCCTTATGATGGACATAAATATCAATACCCAAGAAAGGAAACACACCCCAAATAGAATAAATCTGAATAGACTTAACCTGGGACACCTACTATTCAGAAAGACAAATATCAGAGATAAAGAGAGGATTCTGAAAGCAGCAAGAGGAAAGAAAGCATGACCTTCAAGGGAAACTCGGTAAGATTAAGTGCTGACCTCTCATCAGAAACCATGGAGGCAAGAAGAAAGTGGTATGATGTATTTAAGGTACTGAAAGAGAAAAATTGCCAGTAAAGAATTCTGTATCTGGCAAAGTTGTCCTCCTAAAATGAGGATGAGTTCAAAGTCTTCACAGACATATGAAAACTGGTAGAATATGTTACCAAAAGACCAGATTTGCAAGAGATACTAAAGGGAGTGCCTCAGCCTGAAAGGAAAAAACTGGGGTGAGAGATTTGGAGAAGAGTTTAGAAATGAAGATTCTTAGGAAGGGTAAACAAAGGATAAGAAGACAAACAATAGGGAAGCGGCTGTGGCTCAATCAGTAGGGCTCCCGTTTACCATATGGGAGGCCCCAGGTTTGGTTCCCAGGGCCTCCTGGTGAAGGCAAGCCCGCCCGCGCGGCGTGGTTAGCTGACCCAGCGAGCACAAGCAGCAAGGGAGGGATAAATGAATAAATAAATAAAATCTTAAAAAAAAAAAAAAAAAAGACAGACAATAGAACAATATGACAACAGAGAGCCAAAGGATAAAATGGATGAATTAAGTATTGCCCTTACAGCAATAACACTGACTGTTAATGGATTGAACTCCACAATCAAAAGACATGGACTGATAGAATGGATTAAAAATATGAGCTGTCTATATGTTGTCTACAAGAGACCCACCTCAGATGTGAGGCAGAACCAGGTTAAAAGTGAAAGGTTGGAAAAAGGTATTCCATGCAAATAGTAACCAAAAAACAGCTGGAGTAGACCAGATAAATGTAAAATAACAACATTATAGTATATGAGAATATACCACTATTAATGCATGCCTTTTATAATTGAGGGTCCTTTGGTCATCACACTAATGTTCAGTTTCCAGTTTTTTTGCTATTACAAATAGTAGTGCTGTGGTATTTTTGTGCATGTCTTTGGTGAGCACACATATGCATTTCTGTTTGGTATATACCTAGAAGTGGAAGGCTATGCATATATTCAGCTTTAGTAATTATTGCCAATTTTTTTTTCAAAATTGTTTGTAACAATTTACTCTAGCATCAGCAATGTATTAGAGCCCCAGTTTCTTTACATTCTTGCCAAAACTTATTTAGGCCATTCTGAAGAAATGTATGGGTATCACATTATGGTTTTAATTTACATTTCCCTAATGACAAGCAAAATTGAGCACCATTACATATTTTTTAACAAATCAATTCTACTGGTACACATTAATAAAGCGTAAATCCATCCAAAGTGTACAATCAATGGTATTTGGTATAACCACATAGTTATGCATTCATCACTTCAATTATTATCAGAGCATTTTCATTATTCCAATAATAACAATAATAAACAAATAACAGACGAACAAACAAAACAAAAACCTCATCACCTCTCAATCTATGCTCCCCCTTTCATACATAGCTGCTACTCTGTTTCCGTCTCTCTAGTTTTTGTATTTATATTTTGTAAAAGCAATCTTATATATGCAATATTACCCGTGTTTGTATTTCACATGAGGTTTCACTGTGTTATACAGTCCTATGTTACATTTTTTAGCTTCCCTTCTACTGATATACATGACCTTAGACTTTCCCTTTCAATCACTATCATACCCATATAATATTAGCTCTGCTAGTTACAAACACCATGGTGTGCTTTCACCTTTTCTATTCATTTCCAAAGATTTACAAACAACCTTTTTACCAGTTCTGCACAGATTAACCCCCAGTTTTCCATTCTCTACCTTCATTCTATTTTCTGGTGACCTATATTGTAATTATTAACTCTATGAGTTAACACAATATGTTTTGCTCATAATAATGCAATCAGCATCATTACATATTAGATAATTAATTACGATCTTTGGTGTACCTGCTCAAGTGTTTTGCTAAGTTTTCTAATTTTTTAAAATATTCTGGATATGAGTCTTATATTATATATATATATATATATATATAAAACATCTCTTCCTAATTTGGTGGCTTTTCTTTGCCACCAAAATTTGGTATGTTTTGGTGAAAATAAATTCTTGTTTTAATGTAGTTTGATTTATCAAATTTTTCCTCCTTGGTTAGTATTTTTTTTTTTTTGGAATATTTTTTTTCATTAATTAATTAATTAATTAATTAATTTTTTAAATTATGGGTAAAAATCAAAATTCTCACAATACATACAAACATTTGTAAAATGATATATAAATATATATGCATATATGTGTATTTGCTTACAAAAATGTTATTT
>JAKSZT010053769.1:6633192-6643942 GCA_026826555.1 Tolypeutes matacus
TCTCTTTGTATATTTTGAGCTTAAAAACTATATATGTGGTTATGCAATTTCATAATTTTTTAAAGTTTCAACCATTATAATTTTCATTTATGATTTGGGGAGTATTAGCCTTAAGTTGAAACATATGGAACTGCTGAAATCAAACCATTTTTAACATAATAGGGGCAATGTCATTTGTTTCAACTTAATATATTCAAAAGCACTCCTATTTTTATTAATAAAAATGTAGAATTAAAATTTATTAAAATCGATGTATTAATATACTACTTGAATTATTATATAAAATATTAGATATAAATATATTATACACTAAATTTCAAATCACATTATAAATTTTTTAACAAATATTTATTGCATGCATATAATATGCCTGGCATTGATCAAGGAATTTGGTATACATCAGTAAAAAAGATAGAAAACACAAGAAGTGGTAGTTTTTTCATTGGTGTAATCCCAGTGAGAAATCTGCTGATTTCTTCTAGTGCTGCCCTCTAAAGATAAACAAGTTAGAAGGGTTTGGCCCTTTAAAACTTCCAATGTCAATCAAGAAATACATTGATTTGGACAGAGAAGCAGAATTTTATAAATTTAGGACATGTTTCCAATATCTCACACTTCCAAACCTGTGGTACATATGAGTTATGTCAAACTAGAACTCTTCTTTTTATGTCCTATCTTTTAATCCTTGAATTTTCACTTCTTTCTCATTTTCCCACTTTTATTTGGTTAACTTAAGAGATTTTCTGTGGGGTCAGTAGGAATGTCCCTCCTCTTAGTTCTGATTTTACTTCTTTGTGTCTTTTCTCTCTTTTTCTTTTTTTTCTATTTCAGTCTAGCTAGGAGTTTGTCAGTTTTATTGATCTTTCTGAAGAACCAACTTTTGATTGTGCTAATTCTTTCAATTATTTTTCATTTATTTCTGCTCTAATCTTTGTTATTTCTTTCCTTCTGCTGCCTTTGGGTTTAGTTTGCTGTTATTTTTCTAGGTCCTCCTGGTGTGCAATTAGGTCCTTGATTTTAGCTATTCCTTATTTTTTAATGTTACTGTTTAGGGCTATCAGTTTCCCTCTCAGCACTGCCTTTGTTGCATCCCGTAAGTTTTGATATGTTATCTTCTTGTTTTCATTTGTTTCAAGATATTTACTGATTCTCCCTGCGACGGCTTCTTTGACCCACTAATTGTTTGAGTGTGTTATTTAACTTCCATATATTTGTGGATTTTCCAGTTCTCTGCACATTATTGATTTCCAACTCCATTCCATTATGGACAGAGAAGATACTTTGTATAATTTAGATGTTTTTAAATTTTTGAGATGTCCTTCCCAGAAAGAACCCGTTCAGCTTCATGGAGGAAGTTAGCCGAAAATCTCCATCTATAGTGCCTAGAGAATTGACTGTAACTTTCAAGCCAGGACATGCTTTTCCCAGGCAGCCCCCAGCCAGTGACTAAGCATGGTAATATGCAACATATTTGCCCAATTTGGGATTCCTCTAATAGAAAATCTTTACTGTGGAGTTAACTATTGGGTTGGCTGAGAGTTTGTCACATCTTCACCACAGTCTGATGCTCTCCTTGCTCAGCTATGCTTCCTCACCTCTTTACTTTCACAGATGTGAGATCAATATCATAGTCTGAAGGCTTCCTTCCCAATTCTGCTTCCTTCTTCTTTTCCTTTCACAGGTATTACTGATTGCTTCCCCCCACCTCATCTCTGGTGGGGCTTCCTGCATTCCTAACTGAGACTTCGCATCTGATTTCTAGAGAAACCAAACTCACACACTCTGCAAAGGTAGGACTTCATCTTTCATATTCCCTGCTAAATTTTCGGTGCTTTGACAGTACCTGCTGAGTTGAAGGCTTTAAATAAGTGCATAAGCAGATTTTGAAAACTGTCATCTGAGTTACACATATAATTATCTCTCTTCTCATTAGGTTGTGGCGTCCCTCAGCACCAATACATTAATAGTTTATAAAAGGCTCTTGAGCAAGTTACTGTGTTTTAAGTGCTATGCACCTATTATCTCATTTAATCCTTACCACAACTTTATGGATTTTCCCATTTTTCAAGTAAGGATGAAAGGGGTTGAGTTCACATATGTGTGAATGCTCAAGTCAGGTTGCAAACCTAGGTCAGAGCCCAGGGTTTGATCACCAAATTACGCTGCCTCCTCATAACATGTGTCTTAATCTTTCTGACATCAGCACCCAGCACAGAGCCTATCATACTATTTCCTCAAAATATACTTTAAAAATAAAACATTTCTAAGTCATTCTATGACAAGTACACTTTCAATTTTATTTGCATTTTTCAGAAGCTTTTTATCATCTTTTTTTTCAATGAAGAATATTGCATTGGCTTCACTAAATGTTTTATTAAATAATTTTATTTAAGTAAGGATAACAAGGGTATCTTTTAGATTTATTTCTATTCTGTATTACCTCTTCTACATTTAAGGGATTTACTTATGCTTTAAAATGCTAGCTGGGTCAGAACTAACAACTTTGAAGTGAAAGGTCCCTAACCTTTACCGGCATCTTGACTCACCCACTCTCCTTGGTCAAGGTTTTTTTTGTTTCCTGCCACTGTCTTTAGCCTTTTTGTGGCTATCATTTGAAGATTATGGATTCGATCTATTGGTTGGTGTCATGGATAGATAAACCATCGTCACTGTGGAAACCATTGCTGTCTTCATTTCTGCAGGTCTTGAAAGATAATGATCCTCAGCAACACTCTCACGAGTGTTGCCTGATGCCAAGAGAACGTTCTATTTTTCTGAATGAATCCCCTTCTTCCCAAGTGGCACTAACGTCATATCAGCCATCTCATTTAGCAGAGGAGTTTGTTACACCCTTTGGTTATCTACTTTCTGGAGGACAGACTAAAAAAAAAATCTTTTCAATAAATTCCCTTGGGGTTTAATATAGTTCTCAACTCAAAATGTAAGCCCATCTTATGTGTTTTAGAGCCACCTTGGCTCACACACACATCTTTGACCTACAGACCCTTTAAAAGCAAGGTACCCACACCCACCATGGCCAGATCAATAGAACTGTTTTTAGCCTTCCATTTTCCCTTTAGCCCACACATGTTTGCAGTCTCAGTTTATCTCTCTGTCTCCCTAGACTTCAATATTTAGTCTGCTACCCATACCTGGATTTCTGATTATGTATCCTGGATTTGATCTCTTGTCTTTCTCCATGGCACTTGACTTTGCAGTGGCTCTTGGGACCACTATCTCTAGATTGGTATCTTCAGCTGGAATCTCCACTTGAGTTTCTGCTCCACAGAATTCTACCCCGACTCTTGTCATGGGCCAGTTGAATGCTTTCTCTCTCGGAATGCATTGGGAAATATAGTTTATTTTGATTCATTACAAGACAAATATATGTTGATAGCAAAGATGATTAGATGAGAAACTTAAAATTTTAAGGCTCCAGAGGAAAAAATGGTTCAAATATTTTTTAAAGTTTCTGGCAATATATCTGTACTTTAAAGATAAAGCAGCTTTTTTTTTTTTTTTTTTTTTGTTCTGATTCTAGCTCACAGTCTGGTGACTTCAGCTCAACAAACCAAAAGCTGTTAGGCAGAAACCACTTAATTGATTCCCATAAGTCTCTTGGCTGCTGGTTTATGCTGTGAAGCCATTTGGCTTGTTTGAAGATTTTCTGGATGTTGGTCTCATCTTGTTCGGTGGTGTTGATCCAAGTACAACAGGATGTGTTGGCAACAGCGCAGATGCCTCCTTCTGCCAGTAGGCAATCTAAAGTTAGTCGGTTGTCCATAGTTAAGGCTGTGAGGGAATTGGAAGAGGTAGTTAGTCCTTGAATGGCTTGCCCTGTTTCTTGAGCTACAGCACCAAGGGTGGCACTGAGGTTGTGAATGATGTATTCTTGGTATCCAAAACCTATCCAGAGGGCTAAAAGTCTGAGTCTGAGCTCTATTCCAGCAAGAATTAATCTGATAATTCTTTTATTTTGCATAGGAAAAGGTAAAGTTATAAGGTTGGAAGTTGGGGTCTATTACAGAGTAATACAATTGTGTAATTGTCCACTGGGCTCTGGGTCAGTGAGAAGGCAAGGAGATGCTACAGAACCTAGAGTGGTATCGCATAGGAAGGCAAAGCCTGAGGAGAGACAGAAAAGTCTTTGGTCCATGAAGGAATAAGCAGAATAATAGCCTTGGGGTCATTTTAGTTAGACAGCTGGGCTAGGGAAGACCATGTTTGCTACAGTCTAGATAAAAGCAATGGAGTTAACTGCAGCAAAAAGATAATGGAGTTAAGAAGGGTCCCTAGGAGGCTAGTCAGGGTGTTCTTGTTCTCAGGGGAGAACTATACATTAGTTAAGAAAAGAGACAAAAGAAGAAATTTTAAGTGTACTCAGCCCACATCCAGAGTCTTGGGAGAGATGTCTGCATCAGATGCTGGCTGCTTCTGGGCCAAGTCATGGTGCAGGGTCAGGTCTCCGAAGCTTTTAGTGGTCCACTCTGGTGACAGGGCTGATTTGAGGTGTGATAGGTGAATCCAGGAGTCAATTTCTTGAAGCTTTGCAGCAGTGGGGCTGTTAAGGGGGACTTGAAAGAGTCCTTTCCACCAGGGCTCAAGTCTGTGTTTCCAAGAATGCCATTTCTAATATACTTACTCTCCTGGTTGCACAGGCAGTGGAGAATTGTGGAGATCTGTAGAGAGAGATTTAGAACTCATTTTGTGGAGTTCAGAAGGAGTTTATGAGAGTTTTTGGCAGTAGGTAGCCAGTGAGGAGATAACTTCAGCAGTTTGTGACTAGGGAAATAAGGCCATGGATCTACTAGTAATGTTGGTGAGGACCAAGACACTGTCCCTGTAAATTCATGAGGAATAGGGGGAAAGCTTTAACCCCCAGGGAGGTGGGGATAGCTAAATTGTTCAGTAAGTTTCTCTGGATGTTTCTTGATTAGGCCATTCGTGCATTCAACTAGCTCTGATGATTGAGGGTGATAAACACAGTAGAGATGCTGCAGGATGGGTGAAGTTGATAGAAGTTTAGAGAGGGGTTGCTCTGTAAAGTGGGTGCCATGGTCACAATGGATTTTTAAGAGTCTACATGCTATGAGGTACAAAAATTGTGAGAGCTGAGTCTAGAGTTACTTCAGAGACTGCCTGAGCCAAAGTTGCAGTGGCATTGACTTCATGTAGGCAGGAAGGAAGGCCTTGAGTTGCTGCACCCACAGTCTGGCTGTAATAGCTAAAAGGGCAATAATGATTAGCTTGTCTTTGGGTTAGTACCCCATGTGCATTCCCTTCTCTTTAATTCACAGACAGCTGGAAGAAGAGGGAGTAATTAGGAAGCACCAAGGAAAAGGTTTTAACAGTGCTTGCTGCTGCAATTTGGGGAGGAAAGAACTGGAAGGATTGAGGGAGAAAATGCAAAGTCTTATATGCTACAATCCGCCCTGTCGCACAACTCTTACAATCTTTCCTCCACCTCTTCCACAAAAGGCCCTGAGTGTAGAACAGAAGGGAGGGGGTTATAAATGTACTGTGATATAAGACCACAGGTACAATATAAACAAGACAAGCAATTATAGGAGTTTCTGGGCTCTGGGAGTTGCCACCTAGAAGGGCAGCTCTTATCTTAAAGAGAAGGGAATGGTATTCCAGAGGAGACCAGTGATGCCGGATACTGGCAAGTATCTGCACTTTTTTTTTTTTTTTTTTTTAATTGAAAGGAAAAATTAGTTTTATTTTGGCTTTTTGGTCCCACACCATCTTTCTATCAATATATAAATTTATTTCTATTTACAAATAGAAATGTTCTATATTACTAACAATTCAGTATCTTTGCAATCCCTATATTTAAATCCTAATCGCTTATTTTAGTTCTATGAATGACATGCATATTTTCATATTTAAGGCAGATGGTAAACCTTCCCACAGGTCTTGTGGTATAAACGTTAAAGTATCTGCACTTTTAACAGTCCAATTGATTGTGGGTTGTTGCTACAGTGGCAGCCCAGTCAAGCAAGAGGTTAGAAGAAGCCGCGTGAATCTGGAAAAGAAGCCTAAGGGCACAAGCACAAATGTTTAGTTGGTGCCCCAGAGGGAGGAGGTTTTCTCTGGTAAGTAATGTGGAACTTTCTCCCATAGGCCCTAGGATATTTGCTTATAGTGGACAAGATCTGGGCTCACAATACCAACATGTTAACCCTTTAAAGGAGCAGCCCATAATGCCAATTGTCTATTACCACCCATGGCAGCTCCTCTATGGCCACTCTTTTTGTGTAGCCATAGGACTGCTTCTTCATTATTTTTAGAGCTGTCTAACTTTAATGCTGGGTTCCAAGTATCATACAGGTACTTAAAAAGTATAGGGCGCTATTAGGTTATACATAAAGAGAAAAGCATCTCAGAATTTAGAAATAACAATTACAGATTACAGTGCAGGGATAAAGGTAACTGCTGCAAGAGTTTACAATTTAGGCCCTAATTTTCTTAAATAAAACTATTTCTAGGGATTATTAACTATATCCTATAGTAGAAGTTTTGTTTTATTTTACTTTTACACCTTTACTAAGATTATATTAATTAACAGGTATTTTACTTTAGCAGTACAGGAAATAATTATTTTCTTAATTATTTCATGAAAAGTTAAGATTTTCAGTGGAATCAAGATTATCTTCCCCATATTACCACCTTAATATGTAGATTGAGGTGGCATCTGACAAGTTTCTTTGTTACAAAGTTACTTTTTGTTATCAATATTAATTCAGATTTCTATTTAATAATAACTTCTTAGAATTAGCCATTTTTATAGAAACACTTTACTTTAGAAAATGCTTTTACAAACTTCCCATTATTATCCATAACTGCATAGACTAGTTATTTCACTTTAAGATACATTTCACCTTTAATAGATGAAATTTACTTTCACAAGCCCTCTACAACTTTTTGTATTTATTCAGGTCTTGTCCTACTTATTCTTAACCTTATGAAAACCAATCATTTTATCTTAGGACAAAAACACATTCCCTTAAACAGGCTTGTCAAATTTTAGTCAGCATTGACTATGAAATCACTTCCACACTTTTTACTTCTCTCTATATTTATTTAAGTCTTTTCTTACATCCTTCATTCTGTTTTGCGGAAACTAGTCATTTCACTTTAGGACTGATTTATATGTTTTTTCCTTTAACTTCATTTTATTAAACACAAACTTAAAATCTTCATTGTTTTAAAGATCTAATAAGTATAATGTTAATTTATTTCATCAGTATCTGTATAAACTTATGGAGATTATACTTAAGTAGAATAAAATTGAAACAATATCATTAACCAAGAAATATTTTTCCTTTTCCTCCATGGAAGACTAAAACCTTTTTAAAAATAATATTCTTAAAATTGTGAACAACCTCAAAAGCATACTGACTATGAGAGTCTGTAATATACTATAGTTGCTTAATTTGTTTTAATCATAATTTATAAAAACATTTCTTTAGCCTTTAAGGAACTTTTTTTTCACTTACTGAAATTTGGCTATTGGATTATTGGATTATTACTCTCATCCAAAGGTTGTTAAAAAGTTTAAATTGGTGAATTACAGGACAAACTATGTAAACTAAGGTTTATTCTGTAAGCATTTCCTTTATCCTTATCATTCCTGTTTTCCAGGCCTAGTAGACAGAGTTCTAAGCTAAACTTACAGTTCCCTATTTTTTGCACCTAGCCCTTCCCCCAGAGCACTTTCAAAGAGAAAGCCCAGGGCAGGGGGGAGGTGTGGTGCAGGGTATGTTAAGGAGTCTAGGAAAATTTTTTTTTACCATTTTCACAGTTTCTTTTAAAAAAAAATTATTCAGCTTAAAAGTTACTGAACTTTAACAGCACCAATTTTATTAATGTGGTTATCCTGGTCTAATTAGAATTAACATGGAAACAGAAGAGAGAACATTAATATTGTTAAGGTTTTCACTATACTCCTTGTTTTTTATAAATTATATAGTGAAACTATATAATTTAGAAACTATGAAAGCTCATTTTGTACTAGCAGATTTTTGAAATACTTAAATCACCTTAGTTAATGCACTTAAAAACAGTAATGTACTATGTTTTTAAACAAGGATTAATGGCACATATAGGTATTACACTATTTCCAAAAAAAACCAAACCAAACCAAAACAAAACACACAACAATGTAATGTATGCAATTTAATTTTATATGAAATTTGAAACTTATGAAGGTATTTTCCCTTTACAGTTTTGTTAAATCCTTTGTAATTTGGTATATATACAAATTTAATTTATACAAAGCTTAGAGAGAAGTTTTTTCCTTAAATGAATTGCTTTTATTTATGAGGACATAATTAATAAGCATTCAAAATATTTATTTTTGATTGTACTTTATTTTTATTATAAGATTCTTAGATTACAGTGTGTTGAAAAGCACCTTTGTTTTGCTTTTCTAAATAGTTTTGTTCATCCAAATTTTTGCCTGACTTTTACCAGCAGTTCTGTAAATCAATTAACAAAGGTTTTAGCAGGCTTATAAATATGAATGATAAAATTGAATTCTTTACAAGGCCCACTGAATTTTCATTAGGATTTAGAAAATCTTGTTATTCAAAGGGTGGTGGTGGGGAAACTAAGTTAGAACCCAGAAGGAGAAGACAGAAGGATTTTAAAGAGCACCAGAAGCTCAGCTTCTCCAATTTCTGGGACTCTAGGATTATTAATTCATCTTTAAGCAATTTGAATGGAGCTCTCTTAAGAATTTTCATTTGTTAATTTAGTATTAACATCAGGAGGAAGAGAAAATATACATTAAACAAACAGACAGACACAAACCATAGAAACACAGAAGTACAGAAACATAAATCTTACTGACTGAATGTTATGAGAAACAGTAAAGAAAGAGAAATAGAAGAGAATTCTCTTACCTGATGGCTGAAAACAGAGGCCATGACAGAGGGCCTAACCTGACTTGAGCTCGACAAACAGATTTTGACCTCAACTGCAACATGGCAGGAGTTCAGAGATCTGAGAGGGGCTAGCTGGGTGAGCCAGGAGAAGACCCCAGAGTGGATGGAACACAAAGGATTCCTGCAGGTACATTGCTCCTCTCCGAGGTGTCAGAGACATTGTCCCAGCATCCACCTTCAGATCCCACTTCTGACACCAAGTACTGTTGTGCTGAAAATAAAGTAAACAGACTTAAAAAGGGGGGAGGTGCAAAGTAAGTTTATTGAGCTAAAGTTGTATTAATGCAGGATTTTAACACCAAAACAGGTTTCGATTCAAAGGAGTAAGCTAGGGGAGCAGCTTCTATGGCTGCTTGAGACAAAGAGAAAATATGGGAGAGGTAATAGGGAGGGATAAAGGGACATGATTTATGCTTGGTATGTGCTTTCCAGGCATTACAAGGCTGTGGGGCTGTTTGAGCAGGGTGTCCTTGAGGGCCAGTTTGTTAATTAGCAAGCAAGATGTTGATGTAAGGTTGTGGCTATCTGGTGAAGATCAGCAGGACTTGCTGGTGTCAGCTTGAACTCTTTGTTACAGTTCTTCCTTTCAGGCTGGGGCAGGTTTTTTTTTTTATCAGCACTTCAAAGGATTATTGGTATGTCAGCTTGCTTCAGTTAACCTCCATTTCTTCTTTATAACTCCCTGGGTAAAATGGAAGCTCAAGCAAATCCAGATGGTTAGTAAAATCATTTATCATTCCAATTTTACATTATGTTACCCCAGGAAGATATTGCCCTGTAATATTCCAGGGCAGGGTGACTTTGATGAATATTGTGCCACTGTGATTTGAAGTTTTATATTTCATATAGCATCCTTTAAATAATTCCATTTTTATGGCCTTAATTTATTTAAAGTTTGAGAATTAAAGTTCATAATGTGACATTCCTAGTCCTGAGAATATTAAATGAGAGCTTTTGTAATAAAAGTGATGGAAAGAGGCCCTGCGCACATCAAGATGGAGGAGAGAGCATTTTCAGGTCTTGTACTCCCACAGAAGCTCTGAACAATGCATAAGAACTGGCAGAAATATCTTTCCCAAAATTCCAGAAAATAGTTAAAAGATTGCAGTAACAGGATGAGTGCTGAATAAAGAAAAAGGCAATTTAAAAGCAGTAGAATCTCTTGGTGCCTCAGCTGGCCTCTCCCCCATCCCTCACCACTTAACCCAGAGCCTGCCCATGAGCCTAGTGTTGGTCCTTGGTCCTGTTCAGAGGGATCAGAGTAAACTATGTGCACATACTGAGGGTATGTGTGTCTAGCTCAATCTCTCTGGTGGTAGGCTGTGGGACTGATCCAGACACTCATCGCAGGCTCACCATCCCAGACCTTGCCCAGCAGGTAGAAGGCAGCTCACAGTGTTCTCTCACAGAATGCTGTAGGACACCAATCAAGTCATGGTTGCCTGGAGCAAGGAGTTGCTGGCTATAAGACATATGATGCAGTGCCTGAAGCAGTGAGGAAACAGTTTCCTAAGAAAGAGAGGACATTTGTATCCATGTAAATGGGAGACTATGCACATGCCCCAGATAATACACATGCAGAGAAAGGATCAGGGCAACCCCTATCCTTTGGCCTTGAGCTATTCTCTAAATGCATTCTATGGATAACCCCTGAAGGAAAGCACTTGCATAGGGCAATCTGCAAAGACCAAAGATTCATTCTCTCTCTCTTTCTTTCTCTCTCTCTCTCCTTCCTTCCTTCCTTCCTTTTTTCCTTCCTTCCTTCCTTCCTTCCTTCCTTCCTTCCTTCCTTCCTTCCT